>LOJH01040176.1:0-14679 GCA_001685095.1 Ellobius talpinus | reverse complement strand
TGCTATACTCATAGATTAGTGCCTACCACAATTGTCATCAGAGAGCCTTTATCCCGTAACTGGTGGAAACATGCAGAGACCCACAGCCAAACATTAGGCTGAACTTGGGTAATCTTGCTGAAGAGGAGGAAGGATAGTATGAGCCAGAGGAATCAAGGACACCACAAAACCCACAGAATCAACCAGCTTGGGCTCATACGAGCTCACAGTCTGAACCGACAACCAGGGAACCTGCAGGGGACGGTCCTAGGCCCTCTATATATATGTTTGTGAAAGTCGTGTAGTTTGATCTACTTGTGGGACTCCTAAAGGTGGGATCAGGGACTGCCCCTAGTGCTTTGGCTGGCTTTGGGGAGCCATACTGGGTTGGTTTACCCAGCATTAATAGGAGAGGAGACGCTTAGTCCTACTGACACTTGCTATGCCTTGTTTTGTTGATACCATGGGAGGCCTGCCCTTTCTGAACAGAAACGGGGGAGAAGTGGATTGGGTGGCAGGGGGCAGAGGGGAAGCTGGAACAGGGAATGGAAGGAGAGGAAGTAGGGGAAAGTGTAACTGGGATGTAAAATGAATAAATAAATTTAATTAATAAAAAATTTAAGAGAGATGTGAGGACTGACAGTGAAAATACATTTGTCACTTAATACAAAATAAATTCTTCCAAGCAAATTTGTATGTACTTAATTATGCATCTAGAAATCTTTGACTGAACTGTAACTTACGATGTAAATTTTGAAATAAATTTTTATCATGTAAAATTTAGGCAAATTCATGTTTAATACAAATCTACAGTTACAAAACCGAGAGTTCCCAGAGACGACAGATTGTCTTCCAGATCAAGAAAATTTGGGGGAATACCTGATATTGCTGAATCTTTTTCAGAGGCTGCAATTGGGCCCAGATGTTGCAACTTTGTCTTTTTGCATAATGGAGAAAGGCAGATATAGACAAAAGGAGGTAAGTTATGGCCTGTTATGGACATGAGTCTATATAAAATGAAAAGGAAATGGGCAGCCTTGGTCTTGCCAGGCAGCCTATTTCGTTGATATGTCAGGAACATTTTAAACATAGCCTTGCAGGTGGTGCATGAGAATAGAAACCAGAAATGTACAGATTAAATTTAGCAGCAGATTGGATCGCATTCACCAAGATGTTTGCCTCGCTGCCTGCTCTCCTCCTCCTCCCCACTCAGGCTGCAGGACACCTAATCAGAGAAGGCAGACTCCTAGTGAATTCAATTAGCCATGGAGCACCTCGTGTGAGTTAATGGATGAGAGAAATGGAAACAGACGTGACTTCTGCACAGAAGTAGCCCTAAGCGGTATGGGAAGGACTCAGCGCCAAGCCAGGCGGCACTGCTCCTTCTCTGGGGATCAGATATTTCTTTCTGTGAGACTGTTTAGTACTAACTTTCCTTCCTCCCAACCTGGCAAGACAAAACTAGATTTTATGCAGGGCTCCTGTAAGTCTTCAGCGCCGAGAGAATACGTAGGCATATACACCAGGGTCCTGATCTGCATGAAGACACAGTTTGCTTCGGATACATGTGCCAGGCATTGTGTTCAGCCCAGCTATTTTTCTTAACATTGTTTCTCTCAAGCACACTCATGAATTGACTTCATGTAACCTAGGACTTATCACCAACAACAACACTTACTGGGTGCTCACTGCTTCCTCATAAGAGGGAGCCCTTTGGAATTTGAACTCCTATGTCAATGAAGAGTTGGTGTCTCTCCTCCTCCTTCCAGATACCCACATTCTGAAACATGGTCCCTCACTACCTGTGCAGTCAAGTCTGTACCTATCCCACTCCTTGTGTAAAATGACTTATCTCTTTCTACTGAGGCCTCTAATAAGGTTTATTAATCCCAAATTGAATTAATACCAAAATATTCATTAAGAGGAGTATTGGATAAAAAAGCATAGTATTGTAGCTCTGTCCCCTGAGTAGGAACCGCTGCTTTATTACCTATGGGCTCCACAATGTGACTTTTCCTGGGGAGACAAGAATAAGCCTATATTCAACCAGATTCACCAATGACAGACCAAAGAAGTGCTTCCACCCAAGTCCAGAAACGTGAACCAACAAGGTTACCGAGACCACTTACAAAACTGAAGTGAAGGATCACTTAGGGGACCATGGGTGACTCAAAGGCAGTCATACCACCAAAGCTAATCCCAGTGTGGGTGTTAACTCCCAAAAGATTCATTCCTGGAGCTCCCTGACCAATGCCCAGGCAACTCCATCAGAGTTTCTGTCCCATTCCTAGCCATTGTCTGTTTTATATGAGCCTTGTGAGTTTGGTCATTTTCTAAGCTTCCCAGGCTCTGCAAGTTTCCTTAGCTTCCTGAGTCTCATGAGCATCCCTCCTCTCTCAAGGAGGGGATATTTTCATTTAGAAGATATAGCCACACAACAGTCTTGGGTGTATGGTCTTTAGCAGGTATATAAAATTCTCATTACCCTCACTCTTTAAAATGGATATACAAATAGTACCTGTCTTATATGATGCGGATGCAATACCAACTTGTATGTAAAATATTTAGTACTTATACCACATAGTCAGCACTCACATAAATATTAGCAATTTTACTTTTAAGTGAGTTTTAGGAAATGTGCTAGGCAGGAAATAAGACACATTATTCCTAACCCTTAGTAGTTAAAGTGCAATGTAGGAAGCAGACAAGAAAATTCTAACCCTAAAATCACAAGATGAATGCCAGACATGCAGACCACGCGGTGCTGTGTAGCCTTCTTCCTGCAATAAGGAATGATATAAAATCTCATCAGGAGCCAAGCTCACTGTGGAAGAGGCGGGAGTGTTGCCTAAAAGACAGAGGACATGCAAGGTCACCATGACCCATTTCTCATTTTGCAGCAAGCTCAGAGGACATCTGTGACTCCGCTGACATAAAACAAAGATTATAGCCTGTTGCTTTGTGTGACATTCGCTAAACTTACATGTACAAGACTCTCTTGACAGCAGCATTCTTACAGTCTGAACAGACAAACACTTAGCGAAAGAACTACAAGTGTGCTGACCATTAGGAAGTGGAGATGTTGGCGCCCAGAAGTGGAAAACTCCCTGAAGAATGAAGTAGGCCTTAGCTCAGAGAAGGAAGGGAAGCACCTCCAAATCATGATCACCAAAATAGAGAGGCCTGCCTCAAATATTGTGATCTTTGTTACCTTTGAAATGATGGTATATGAATGGATTCAGAGCCCTATAAAATGCAGATGGGGGATCAAGTGACAGCTCATTCTTACAATTAAAAAAAACCTTACCAGTAAAAGTAATAGGTGAAATCCTGGTGGTTAGTCACTTTGTTTTTAATATTTGGTGTTGATAATTAAAAGACCAGACAGTGTACTAGGTGTGGTATAATCGTAAACCCAGTTGGGTGTAACTTGAATTATCCATAAGAATCTAAAGCATACATGCAAGCACATGCACACTACACTCTGTCTCCTTTCCTCCTCTGCCCTAGAGTTTCTCCTGTCTTCGGCAGCGAGCACTCACTCACATCTTATGAACGGCCATGTCACAGTGCGTCTTCACTGTGTACATCAAATCAAGAAACTCTCTATATAAAATTACCCGTTTCCTTTTCCTCCTGTTCTGAGCAACACGCTGAAATTTAAAGTCTAGTCACATCCTTCTCACTTTCTTTACTGTCTCTTAAAAATTGTAGTCTGGGGCAGTCCCAGCCTCCCTCAGAGCCTGGGAGATTAATGGACCCATCACAAGATGGGTCAGAGGCAGCCTAGCGAGGGTGCTCTCCATGGTTCCTGAGTTACTGAGAAACAGCACGAAGAACTTAATGTTAAAATATATGCATAAAATTTAATTAGACCCAGAATGGAAGCTAAATGTGCATAGATGCCCTCACCCTTAGTTCTGTAAGGACAGAGGGACAGGATGCCCAGAAGAAGTCAAGCATGTCCCCTGATACACAGACTGTCGTGTAGGAACATCAGGCCACAAGCAGATTCCCAAGCCACATGCCAGGGGAAGAAATCAGCTTGCAAAGGTTTTAGAATCTGATACTATGAAAACTAATTAGAAGCTCAGATTTTCCGTTTGCCAGTATGTTCTGAAGCAGGTCATTTAGCATCTCTGAGCCTGGAATTTTCATCTCAAAAAAGAGAACACTTCATTGGGTAATATTAAAGATCAGAAACCACTACATCTTTTGGCGCAGATTAAGCTTAGTTCTTTCCCACTTACCCTTTCGGAGTTTTCTTCTAGCCCATTTCCACTCCTTTGTGTCAGCTGCCAGTCTGGAAAAAAATAAATAAAAGACAACTTTATGCCAGGGACCCCCAGTGACCACACTGGATACAGGCAAGCAATTTTCACTATTCTTACTGTCTCCAATTTAAAACTGGGGTACAGAGAGTTCTCAAAAGATAAAACACAAATGGCTGAGAAATACTTAAAGAAATGTTCAATGTCCTTAGCCATCGGGGAAATGCAAATTAAATCTACTTTGAGATTTCATCTTGCAGCAGTCAGAATGGCCAAGATCAATATAACAAATAACAGCTCACGCTGGCAAGGATGTGAGGAAGGAGAAAACGTATTCATTGCTGGTAGGCGTGCAAACTTGCACCACTGTGGTAATCAGTGTAACAATTTCTCAGGAACCTGAGACTTGATCTACCTCAAGACCCAGCTATACCCCTTTTGGGGATATACCCAAAGAGCTCTACATCCTACTATAGAGACATTTGTCCAGTCATGTTCATTGCTACTCTATTCATAATAGCCAGAAATTAGAAATATCCCAGATGCCTGATAAGGAAAATTTATATAATGGAATATATATATATATTATATAACAGAACATTACTCAGCTTCTGTGAAATACGCAGGTAAACTGATGGGGCTAGAAAGAAAGGCATTCTGAGTGATGTAATCCAGACCCCCAAAGATAAATAACATGTGTTTTATTTGTAGACGTTAGCTTTGAAACCTTCAATATGTGTGCTAGAATCTTAATAACCACAGAAGTTAATTGGGTACACAGAAAAGGATCAGGGAAGAGAAGAGAGGCCCTCAAGGCGAAATAGACTATATCTATGGCAAACAAGGGGGAAACTAAATAGGAGAATTGAATAGGGCAGATAATGGGAGAAAAAGGGCAAACAAAGGAATACGGGGAAGGACACTAACACTTAAGGACGCTTGACAAACCATATGGAAATATTCTATTGAAAAATGTTCATAAGATATATATATACATATACAAAAGAAATCCTAGTGGAGTCACCATATAATAGGTCAGACAATGTCCTCACTAGACTTCTTATGCCACCAGGTAAAAGATGAAGTGCCATAGCTGGGCAGTGGTGATGCACGTCTTTAATCCCAGCACTTGGGGGGCAGAGGCAGGCAGATCTCTGTTAGTTCAAGGCCAGCCTAGTCTACAAAGTGAGTGCCAGGAAACAGAGAAACCTTGTCTCAAACAACCAAAAAAAAAAGCTCATTTTAAAAAAAGATCAAGTGCCATACATAAATGGGCTACATCTGGCTGAGTCCCTGGCCAAAGAGATCTCATGGAGCACCCCCCCAAAAAAAATTCCTCCAATGATCTCCCACTCCCTCTCACATTGATGATGTCTTCTTCAATTATTGTTACACAGATATGAATATATATACAATCTGCTGAGTCTGTTTAGTTCTGTTTGCATGTATCTGTGTTTAGGGCTGACCACTTAACATTGACTAGAATATCAAGGGACTCTTCCCTGGAGAAGACTGATTCTCTCTCTCGGCAGCTATTAATCACCAGTAACTTCTCTAGGAGTTGGATCATGTGGGATTCCCTCATCCATACTGACATATTAGCTAGTATTGTCATTGCCAAGGTCTTGTTTAGATGACCATTATGTTGCAGCACGGCTATTTTCTTTCTTCAGTGTCTACTAACTGCCATTCTTAGACTATTCTTGGAAAGTTGATACAACAGCTAACCTTCCAATGAATATACACACATGTGTTAGTAAGAATAGTACCCACTTCAGATAATAAAAATGAAGTTTTAATTTAAATATGAGTTTCCATGTAAATGGGGAAATTATAGCCTTTGAGAAAAATCAGGGAAAAAAATGTTTAAAACATCAACCCAGCAAACTAGAAAGAAAAGTTAAACCTTTTATTTTTTCATAGTGAACTTCTTTTCCTCATGCCTAAAGAAATAAGATCACCACCACCCAGCTGAGCTAATAAGAAACTAAATCTGTCTTTCACATGCCCAGCACCTCTGTGACCTTTCTTGCTCAACTCTTCAAGTAAAGCCAAGTTACATATATTCCTTTCTGCAACTTCAGCCAGCCTCACCTTCCCCTTAGTCACTGCCCCGGTTGAGGACTCATGACTGTTCCACTTCTGATCCATCCTCTGATGAATAAGAGGGAACTTGTTGTTACTAAGATGTGGGGGAAGGGGGTGGGGGTGTGCATGCGTGCACATGCCAGAACAGTTTCTAATTTGATGGATCCTATGGACTGAAGTTAAAGGCAGTTTTAAGCCACAATGTGGGTGCTGGGAACTTAACTCTGGTCCACTCTGGTCCTCTGCAAATGCAGTGTGTTCTTTGAGCCACGGAGCCACCTCTCCAAACCCTGAAAGGAGTTTTTCAGTATTTCATCTATCTCAGATTCTTTCACATCACTGTCAAGAGTTACTAATCTAAGCAAGGCCATCTGGACTCCTTTCCTAGAACTGATGCACAGAGACTGAGAAATCGGCTCCTCAGATCTTTGACCAGGTGGGAAAGGCTGTCTGAAGTAAGAGAGGCTAGGGATGGTATTCTGAGAGAAGGGGGGATGAGGGAAGATGAGCAGTGGGAAGTCCTGGCAGTCTTTAGTTCTTATCTCCATGTGATTCCTTAATGTTCCCTTTTGGTTTTTATCAACTACGGAAACCAGTAAACTGTGCTAAAAGAAAAAGACAGACAGACAGAACGGCAGACAGACAAGCAACAGTTATGTGCGTCTCTAGCTTTTGTCTCCTCGTTATCCCTAAAATATGTTTGTGAGCCTGGAAGTGTTAGCCCTTGACATTATGCCTTCTGTCTGCTGTCTCTGTCTTACTTCACCATTCTCCCTTACTATGTTCAAAACTCAGAGCAGAATACACATTGAGCTGTGCATGGCTGTCATTGGTAATGCCACTGTAAATGTTGTAACTGCCGCAATGATTCCACCATGCTCTGCTCAGCACCAGACCTCTGCACTACACAGGCCTCTAACGTTCTTCCCTCTGCATGCCTAGCCTCCAATACAGCCCAACTGGAGCAAATAAACAAGCAGCTTTATAACCCCCTTTGACGTTCTGCTTTCTCCCTACTCAATGAGGGCAAGGAAGAGCCACCCTTGTCTTCTGTCCATTAAAAGCATGGGACCTGGGAACACTCAGCAGGAAGTCACAAACATTTGCTAAATAACCAAATGGATGAATATACCAAGACAGGACAGTTTAGAAATCTTGAAAATTAGACTCTATGACCTTGTTTGAAAAGATCCTCAATGCATACAGAATAGGAATGTTCTTTCCCTCAGTGTGGAAGCCTGTAATATACAGACACTCAATTTACAGGTTACATTTTCTTACGACTGAGCTTATCCCTTTCAAGAGTTTAATATTAGCTTTTAATTGAATCCCCATCTAACTAGTGATTTAATAAATTCAAGGGAATAAACCCTCTTTGCATATCAACAGAGGTGAATTCAATTCAATATTTCTATTTAATTAAGCATTTTGTGCTCTAATAGTCAAATTGCTGGAGGAGATGTCATTTCCATAAGCTTGCAAATCGAAGCTCAGTGATTTACTTGAATAACTTTTAAGAGCTTCCCACCCCAAGTGAAGAGAGTTTCCTGACACCTTCCTAAAAGTCCCCACATCGGACATCACTCCTGTTCAAGGCAGTGGCTCAGAGGTGCAAACTTTTATCGTATTTGTCCCCAATCCCTCATCCCCTTATATCCTCTCATCCTCTCATCTCTCGACAGAGGTTCCTGTCCCTCCCAGTCCTGCAGCCGTCCAGTCCCAAACACACAGAGATCTACATTAATGACAAGATCGGTTGGCCAATGACTCTACCGTATTCCGGGCAAGCTCTTACATCTTAACCCATTTCTATGATTTTATACTTTACTATGAGGTTTGTGGCATACCGGCAAGGTTTCAGCTAGCAGCTCACGTCTTTTTCCTCTGGCAGCTCCATGGCTTCTCCCTGACTCCACCTTCTTTCTCCCAGCATTCAATTTAGTTTTCCCACTAGCTCTACTCTTCTAAGCCACTGGCTGAAACAGCTTTATTCATTAACCAATAAATGCAACACATATACTTAAGGACTTCCCACACCACTTAACTCTCATGTAGTGAGGGTCTCCACCTTTTAAAGTTCATGCCAGAAGCCCTGTCCTCCATCAAGCCTGCCTAGAATCAAGAAATACTTATCTAAATTTATTGAATCCTGTTCATTGTCATGCCCTAAGGCGTGATAGTTCCATTAACTCAGTCCTGACATTAAGAGAATGAATGGGCCTTGTAATTTACTGAAAAAGGAAAGGCCTGGGTCTTAGAGTCAGGGAAACCTATGGAGACCATTACATTTGCTGAATGACATGGAAGTGCCCATTGTCAATCCGGGTTCTAGCATCTCTGTTTGTCGAATAGAGATGGTTTTATCTGCCCAGGCTGGCACATGTTGAGTTTCTGCCCAAAGCACTGTTTACACCGTGATGCTTAGAACTAGGAAGCCATC
This sequence comes from Ellobius talpinus, assembly GCA_001685095.1. Taxonomy (NCBI): domain Eukaryota; kingdom Metazoa; phylum Chordata; class Mammalia; order Rodentia; family Cricetidae; genus Ellobius; species Ellobius talpinus. Next base: position 5,901 of record LOJH01040176.1, on the reverse strand, counting down.
GTACAATCACACTAAAATGCATCACTGATGGACACAGTGAATCCTCTTTAGGCAAAGTGTGAATCAGTGACCCACAGCCACTGCCAGGCTATTTATACAAATCAAAGAGAAAAGGATTTTCAAACACAGACTCTGCGTGCTGCCGAATTTGACTCTACCAGGTCAGGTTGGGCATAAGTTAGTGGCTTACCCACCAATGTTGATAAGCAGCCAGTATTGAAAAATTACAAACAATGCGGCCAGAAGCACCTCCCTAGTCAAATAGATGGCCAGACGTGGAGAATTATATAAATACAAACTCCTGGGACACATAATTTGGCCTTGTTACAAGAAGGGGAGCAACTAGTAAGGAAAGGGTGCACATACCAAATTGCAAGCACCTGACAACGTAGGTCTGTCAGAATCAAGCAAGAAAGATTGCTTTTTTGTCTTGTTAAAAGCAATTACCCTAGTTTGAGAGTGATGAAAAAGGTTAATGCATTTAGTGGATGCATCCAGGGACTCATACACTAGTTACATTTTTATTGCTGTGATAGAGCACTATCAACCAAGACAACTTAAAAAAATAATATGTTTAATTGGATTTGCAATTTCAGAGGGCTAGCTAGAGTTGATAATGCTGAAGTCAAGGCATGGTGGAAGTAACAGCTAGGAGTTCATTTACCTTTCAAACTGTAAGTAGGAGTCAGAGAGCACACTGGAAATGGTAGGATCCAGCAGGCTTTCTTGGGGCTGTTCAAAAAAAATGACACAGAGACTTATTAATTATGAAAGCTCAGCCTATAGCCTAGGCTTGTTTCTAACTAGCTCTTATAACTTAACCCATTTCTATTCTTTGTGCTGCCAGATGATTCGTGGCTTTTACCTCTCCTCCATCATGTCTCTCTCTCTGTGTCCACCTGGTGACCCCACCTTTCTTCTTCCCAGAGCTCTTTCTGTGTAAAAGTCCCAGCTATAGCTCCTGCCAAGTTATTGGCTGTTTAGCTTTTTATTAAACTGATCAAACATACCTTTACGTGGTGTAATGAGATATCTCGCAACAATGTGAGTCTGTTAAAGCCTCAAAACCTGCCTCTGTGACATACTGCCTCCAACAAGGCCACACCTCCTAATCCTTCCCAAACATTCCTATCAACTTGGGACCAAGTATTCAAACATACGGGCTCATGGAACTTATTCAAGTTATCACAACTAGTCTACCTGAACCCATAGCAACCAGTAACAAAAGGGACAAAAAAGCTTTGGAGGTGAGGATCAGACTATGATGGTCTGCTTTGCCTCCACATGCAGTACCGAGAGGTAATTACTCTGTTCACTCTGTTGCAGAGAAAGAACTGAAGCATAAGGGTTTCAGTGACGCTTACCAGTATTCGCCTGACTTGGACGAGAACGGAGTACTGCCTGGCTCTAAGCTCTGTCCTCAAAGCCTGGAATTCATGACATTCCACACTGAGAGCTTCCGTTTCTTCATTTAGAATAATAGAAAATTCACTATAATGGGAGATAGAAAATAGCAAAGCCATTAATATGTGGCAGTTGGTACTGTGGTTTAATATTGCTAAACGATCTGTAGTATTACGAGTGGGTAATCTAATCAGAGATTAGAAAGCCAAATATAAACCTTATCATGATGGCCTACGTAAGACAGAATTGCACCTGGAATTGTTTGTCTTTTTGTCTATATGCTATGATTTTCTCTTCTCCCTCTTTTTTTATTGTTTTCTTTTTAATGATTCTTGAAAAAAGCAAGATGTGTTCCAGGTCTGAAAATTAATCGGAGATGTATAATCTATGCAAAGTTATAAATATAAGAAATATAGTGTACATGGAGGGAAAAGTGCTGTCTTTCAACAACAACAAAGCCTGGGCATTTGCTTTCAAAGTCAGGTGATAATCTTCTCTGTAGAATATTCTTCTCCATGGAGACACAACTAAGGAAGCATTTAGTAAAAGAAGTGGCATACCCCAAATTGTCATCAGCTGGCAAAGCAGTTAATTCAACCAGGTTCATTGGAATCAAATAAAACTCACTTTTCTGGTTGAAAGCAACAACCATAGCTAGGGTATGGTCAACAAGGGAAATCAGTGTGGTACCCAGGCTGCTTCCTGCTTAATGCCTGAGTGGTGTTTTGGCATTGACGCTCTCCTGTTCACCCTTTTACCTTCACCATGCAGTTTTGTAGACCCCATGGGATTACAGACCACAGTGCTCTGCATAATGCAGAGAACAAGTTCCACATTAGCTTGTCCCTCAAGAAAGCAAACTGGTGTGCTGAAGCAGAGGATCACAAGTTTAAAATCAGCTTTGGGATTCACAATGAAGCCCTATCTTAGGACAAAAAAAAAACACATAGCAACTTGGAGCCCAGACCCTCTGATTGATTTCTGACATGTGACCATTCCTGTTTTGGAGAATTCTAAAAACAGTTGCACAGTTCAGTAAAAAGACAGGAAAACTGGATCTGGGGAAAGACCATTCCCCCAAAATAAAAATGGAGGAAAAATGGATTGCAGAAAAAGTGTAAAGTCCTTCTTTCAATATTGTCTTATTATTTTTAGCACCCTCATTGTACCAGAGAGGATGTCAGGTTCCAAGGATACAAAGTCAAAACTCTACATGGTCCTTTTTGCAATGCCGAGAGACTCACTGATTAAAGTGCAGGGTGATTGGATGGAAATCACACAGCTTGTCAAGAATGTTTGAGACAGAACTCCTAGCATGCACCTTGCAAGACAGGCAAGAGTTTGCCATCCAGAACAAAGCGGGCATAAGGCACTGGTTAGCATGATGTGTCAGGGAAAGTTCAGGCCAATCAGAGAGACTCCCACAATGATTTGAGAATCATTGCTGAAGAATAATGGGTGAGATTTTGTTTCCAGCTAAGTACTGAATTCCTCCTGGCATCTCTGGATCGTTGTTTCTTCCTACACATTTATTAAGGCAGCCTTTCTCCCAGCAGTGGTTCTTAGATTTCTGTTACTTCTGCCTCTCGTAACTTGCTGCGGAGTGAAGATTAATGTATTTCCATCCCATGGCTCCCATTACATGCAGAAATGTGATGACAAGAGCTGTGAAGGATTTTTTTCTGAGAAAAGTAACCACCAAAGCCCTTGGCAGAATGTGTTTTATCATCTTGTGTTACTAACAGCAAGAGGAACCCTGGTCTCCATCCTGTAGGCCCTCTCCTGCAGTTCTAGCGAGCCACCTGCAATCAATCAAGGGGATGGGTGTTTGAGTTCTGGATGGGCACTCTGTCGGGTTTCCTCCCTGTGTGAGTAGAAAAGAGGTGGTGCATGACAGGGCTATTAATATTGAGAGTGTGACTTTGGTACCCTTTCCGTGACAAAGCAGCCAGAGTCCACCCTGGGCCCATTTGAAGATTATGATATCCTACCTTCTCAGAGCTCAGCACAGAGGCCTACATCAATAAAGCTATTTATCTAAGAAAGAGCATCTTCATCAAAGTCCCTCCTTTGGGTTATCTTCATTTTTCTTCCCTGATTTCTTCTGTGTCCCCTTAATTTGGAAGCAGTTTTTTCAGTTCACAAACATTACTGCTTCTACAGCCAACAGTGAGTTCACTGCTAGAAATCAAGAATGTTTCAGGAGACTGTCTTACCATTAACCAGTACTTTCTTATTTATAAAAGCTTCTTACATCCATTACTTGGTATCCAAAATACATGGCCTCTCAGTTCATGTGAATCTTGATTTTTTTTTTCCACTGTATCCAATGATCCTAGTAAACTTCAACCCCTGTGTTAGAACTTTTTGATGGTTCTTTACCTTGGGTCTCAAAGCTGTGTGCCTACTAGGAGCTTCCTGCACTGGTCAGCTTCCTGCACCAGTTATTTTTTACTAACTACTAAAGTGATAACAAATAACTCATCATCTGCCTAATAATATTGGGCTACAGTGGTAGACTGGAGACCAGCCCAACTGTAGGCAGAGAGGCTTCATTCAGCAACTGGTGGAAACAGGTGCAGACCCACAGTCAAACACTAGGTGGAGCTCGAAGAATCCTATGAAAAAGGATTCAAGGAGCTAGAGGTGTCAAGGACACCACAAGAAAATCCACAGAATCAGCTAACCTGGACTCCTAGAGGCTGACAGAGACTGAGCCAACAGCCAGGGAGCCTTTATGGGACTCACTTAGGCACTCTTCATATATATTATAGTTGTAAATGTGGTCTTCCTGGGGGACTCCTAACAGTGGGAGCAGGGGCTGTCTCTTGACTCTATTGCTGACTTTTGGAACCCTATTCTTCATACTGGGTCGTGTTGTCCAACTTTAATAAGAGGGGCGGCGTCTAGTCTTTACTGCAACTTGCTATGCCATGTTTGGTTGATACCCATGAGAGGCCTGCCCTCTTCTGAGTAGAAGTGGAGGAGGGGTGGATGGGGGAACAGAGAGGAGGCAGGGAGAGGAAGCAGGACGAAAGGAGAGAGGGGAAACTGTGGAGAGGATATAAAACAATAATAATGACAATTTTTAAAACAAATAACTCTTCATCTTGGTGTCTTATAGCAGAAGTTTATTTCCCAAATGCCTTACAGGTTCATATAGGTTGGCTGCAGTGGCTCTCTCTCTTATTTTTTGAATCCAGGCTGGAAAAGAGACCTATCTGGTACATGGCATTCTAGTATAGGTAGGGAACGAGCAACAACAGACCCAGTGACGTTTCTTAGTGCTGTAGCAGCATCCCTGGGTCTTTGCTTCACACAGCAAGTCTTTTCTATGAACTGTTATATTAGTAGCATAAACATTATACTGCGATTATCTTTGGCACAGTTCACAGAGTATCTATGGCTACACAATAGAATTACAGTTTCTATCCTCCACGTTGTTGGCAAGGACATAAAATTATTACAGTTAAGGAGCAAAAGTGTAGGAGTTACTTTTCTGTTCCTGAGAAAAAAAATTATCATGACCAGAAGCAACTTAAGGCAGAAAGTGTACTTTGGATTCTGGTCCCGGATGCCTGGAATCCACACTACTGGGGTCCAGTGTGGCAGAAGGAGCAGGATTCTTGACTGACCATACACTTTGTCTGTACCTAGAAAGCAGGAGTGAACTGGAAGTGGGGCAAGGCTATAAACTCTCAAAGCCTACCCCCGGGTTCACTTCCTTCAGCAAGGATCCATATCCTAAAAGTTCCATAACCTCCGAAAACAGTGCCACCAACTGGGTGCCAGGTGCTTAAACAAATGCAATAGCCTGTGGAGAACATTTCTCACTTAAACCTCTTCCACCTCTGACACCTCTAGACGAAAGTAACGTGTCTTACTTCTCACTACTGATTCTGAAACCTCCCAGAATCATTTCTCCTTCTCCCATGTTCATTGGAATCATTAGAAATGAAGGCTTTACTGAGCCTGTCTCTCAAGGAAGCAAGAAACAAAGACTCAACCAATACATAATGGACATGCAGAACAAGGCACACACAATTCTTTTGGCTTTATAAGCCTCTTCGATTAAGAAATTGTCTTTCCTTCAATATATCTGATCCTGCCCTGACTCTCAAACAACAAAATCTATTAATATAGAACAATGAGGGCCCAGTCAATGTAAAGCATGATTGATTTGTGGCAGAATGTATTACAAAGGATTGGGATTCGGGGCGGAATGAGTCTAGCAAGGTAGATACTATGAATGCAAATGCAATTACCTGTGCTTGTGGTTTAAAAATCAGTAACAATTCACAAAAGAAATGATTTGTGGCTTATATACTCAATAAGAAACACAATTATACAGGGCTCCCAAAATATACCAAACTTACTGACAGTTTATACTCAAACAATAAAAGTTTTTGTAGACCTAGAAAATTATTCTGAAAAATAAATAAATAAATAGATAGATAAATAAATAGATAGATAAATAAATAAATAAGTAGCACCCAA
>LOJH01040175.1:0-14679 GCA_001685095.1 Ellobius talpinus | reverse complement strand
CTTGAAGTCACCAGCAAGCTGAAGTCCCAGATGTCACCCTGGCTGGCCCACTCCCTCTGTAGACCAGGCTGGCCTTGAACTCACAGAGACCCACCTGTCTCTCTCCCAAGTGCTGGGATTAAAAGTGTTCACCATGCCTGGCTTTTTTCTAAGATTTATTTTATTTTTAACTATATGTACATGTGTGTCTGTGTTTGGATTTTGTGCACATGTGTGCAGATACTCTTAGAGGCCAGAAGGGGGCACTGGATCCCATGTGTTTACGAGGTTATAAGGTCCCAGTTATTGGTGCTAGAAACCGAATTCTCTGAAGCACTAAGCCACTTCTCCAGCCCCAGCCTCAGCCTTCATACTGAAAGTGAACCATTACTGTCCTATAGCTGCCTCCTCTGAGACCTACATGTGACAGTGTGTGAAACGCCTACAACTGGACACCATGAGTCCTAAAAACCGATACCTTTCTGTTCAATGAAGGCCAGGTTTTCCATTCAAAAGTATCTTCCCATCCCTCTCCTGTGCCCTGAAAGGGGGTAGGAGATACTATCTGAGACACCTTGTTTTGAGACAGGTTCTATGTAGCTCTGGCTGGCCTGGAACTGGCTGCTGTAGACCAGGTTGGCCTTGAACCTACAGAGATCTTCCTACCTCTGCTTCCGTGGTGCTGGGATTAAAGGTGTGTGCCACCAACACCACCATGCCTGGTCTTTGTTCTATTGTCTAGATGCCAATTTCAAATCTGCCCTGCTAGTCCTTGGGACAGGAAGCAGCAATCATTTTCTTGACTACTGTTACTACAGTAAAAGATAAAACTGCAGTTCTCGGAGAGCTCTATAAATTACCAGACCCAACCTGTGCACTCGGGAAAAGCTCCACACTAGAAATCTCTGCCAAAATGGGGCCCACAAAAAAAAAAGTGACCTTTGACTCTCTGGATCTGTTTTCCTGTTTGACTTCCCATAGGTGAAGCTCAAACGAAACTGGGAAGGCCTAGGAACACTCTCACCAGGCAAGGGACTAAGGTTCTTGCAAGAGTTGAAAACTTAGTTATTAGTATTAGAATTCTTGTTCCATATGAGAAAACGTAGGCTGGGCGAGGCCAGATTTCAGGCTAATCTCAAGGGAGAGCCAAGTTCCCAAATGCCAAGAAATTACATTGTAAAGTTACACAGCACTGCATGGAAATTAGGGAGAAAGCTTGGAGCTGCCCCAGGAGTCCAGGAGGGGTGGGACAAGTCCAAGAGCGTGCACGGCCAACCCAAACGTGGACGGTTTCGTGCGGAGGCCTGGGCTACCCCGGCCACCGCTCGCGTCCCTCCCGAAGGCAGCGGCCCGGGATTCCAGCAGTTCCGGGAGCGGGCGGGGCCGGGATGGGCCGGGCCGGGCGCCGGCAGAAAGCGACTAGGCGGCGCTGTGAGCAGCCTGCGCCGATCGCCCCTTAAAGGCTCGGGCCGCCCTACTGGATCCCGGGAACCCGCCCTGAACACACTCGGGACGCTGTGGGTGGAGGCGTGTCCCGGCCTGCGGGGAGGCGCACGGGAGAGGCCGGCCTCCTGCACGTCCCAGGCTGTCGTTGCCCATGGGCGTGGCCTCTTCTGCCCCGCCCACTGACACGCCCCCGGGCCCCTCTCCGGCCCTGGACCTAGCTTGGCGCGTTCCCCCCTGGGTGCCATGGCCTCGCGGCTCCTGCATCGGCTGCGACACGCCCTGGCTAGCGATGGCCCCGGGGAGGTGGCGGCAGGCCCCGAGGCCGAGCAGTTCCCTGAAAGCTCCGAGCTGGAGGACGACGACGCCGAGGGCCTGTCCTCCCGCCTCAGCGGCACCCTCAGCTTCACCAGTGCCGAGGATGACCCGGACGACGAAGACGAGGACGACGAGGCGGGCCCCGATTCGCCGCCCTCCGGAGACGGGACATCGGGAGAAGACGCAGGCGAGTGCGGGAGGACGGAGGCAGGAACCTCGGGGCTCGGTTAGGCCTCCCCGCTGGCCGTGTTCCGAGAGCATCCCAGGGGCTCTGAGTTATCTTCCTGAAACTCTTGACACCTTAAGCGTTTGCAAATACTGTTTGGCTATGTGACCTTGAGTCACAAGCGTGGGAACCCAACATCTCAGGGGTTTTGTGGATATTAAATGCACAGGACCAGGGAAACAAATGTATGGTGTACTAGCTGCTTTGGGTGGAGATATTTAGCATCTACTGTAAGCCAGGCGCTGGGATAAAGGCCACCTCGCTGGCGTGAATGAGGTCATGGCATTTGTTTACATTAACCCTTGCGCTAGCCCCTTAACACGACTGGTCTTGTGCTTGTGCAGAACGGAGTCCCCCACCTGATGGACAACGGGGCAGTCAACTCCTGGCTCGGCAGCTGCAGGATTTCTGGAAGAAGTCTCGGAACACCCTAGTTCCACAGCGGCTGCTCTTTGAGGTGACCAGCGCCAATGTTGTCAAGGACCCTCCCTCCAAGTACGTGGTGAGTGAGGTTCCAGGGAGGGACCCTTAGGCAATGCAGTCTACAAGACTAGTTAAGAGAAAGTAGGGAGCACCACAGCTTTCGGTGGGGTTTTGGCTATGCAGTTATAAATGGCTTTCCTTATTTTACGGAACTGAGGCAGGACAAGGGAATGGAAGTAACTTGAGCAAGTCCTCAGGTAGATGTCACTGAGAAAGTGACCTCTAAGAAGCTGCCTCCTGTCACAGCTGGTGTGTGCTGTCCTGTACCCCATGGACTTTTGTCAACTGCAGCAAGACACAGACTTGAGACCCAGTTGCATGGGTCAGGATTAAGGAAATGTGCTTCGGATCCAGATCAGCCTTGATTCCTAGGCCGTATATTTTATCAGTGGCTTCACCGTGGGTGGGTTCTGTACCATTGATGGCCCCGTTTCCTCGTTTGAGCAGTAGGACAGTGTGCAGGACTATAGCAGGGGGTAAATGAGACCAGGCACAAAGAACCCTTAGCATTGTCTGGCATTGTGAAATACTAAACTGGTAGCTATATAGTTTCCGATTCCCTAATCTGAAATGCTTGAGAATCCTAAGCATTTGAGTGTCAACATGATGCCACAAGTGGAAAATTCCACATCTAACTTCATGTGATGTGTCCTTGAAATATAGGCCCATTTAAAAATATTGCCTAAGGATTTGAAAGGCTGAGGCAGTAAGACTGTCACAAGTTCAAAGCTAACCTGGGCTAGAGAGTGAGTGCCAAGCCAGGTAAGACTACACACCTAGACACAACCCCCCTCCTCTCTCTCTCACACCCATACAGGGGCCAAACACCAAGTGGGAATGTAGCTCACTGATACAGCACTTGCCTACCATGCTCAAGAACTGAGCTTTGTCCCCTGCTCCCGCCCCCATCATATAAAACTACCTTCAGAGCTAAGTGTGCTGGCGCAGTTGGGAAGTAGAGGCAGAAGTATCAGGAGCTCCAAGGCCAGTCCAGATACATAGCAAGACCAGTTTGGGCTACATAAAAACCCGTCTCAAAAAAACAAAAATCCCAAACTACCTTTAGGCTATGTGTATAAAGTATAGGAAATGAGTTTTAGGTGCCAGCACGTAATTCTCAGTGGGGGGAATGCTTACCCATCACTACATAAAACTGTGTGGTGGCACACACCTGTGGTCCCGGTGCTTGGAAGGGTGCTGGGGACCAGGAGTTCAAGATCAACTACATAAGCTCCAGGACAGTCTTCTGAATACATGAGACCCTGTCTCAAAACAATATTTTTTCATGTACTTTATAGACTTTGTATTAGATTTGGGTCTCATTTCTAAGACATCTCATTGTATATAGGCAAATATTCCAAATCTGAAATAGTTCTGGTCCCAAGCACTTTGGATAAGGAAAACTTGGCTTGTATTCTTATTTAACTTTGGATGGGAAATGTCAGGTGTCCAGGGCCTGCTGCAACCTCCTGACCAATCAGTTCTCCAGCACTCCCACCTCTAGCTCCATCAGAACTAAGGGGCAGTGTGGAGCTAGGCCTAGAGTCCCTGTTTTCCTTGCTGTGAAGTGGAGAGACTGGCCAGGTCCTGCTGCCTCTAGGTCTAACCCATCTGAGCTAGCTGGTCCCATCCTGGCAGTGGTCACCCCAAGCCCCTCACCCCCCCAGCTTGTCACTTCTCCTCTTTACACCCTCCCCCACCTCTGACTCAGCAAGACAAGGGGCCCAGAGCCCTGGGGTCATGGAGCCCTGTCCCATATTTGGGTCTCTCCACCCCTCTCTGTTGCTGTTAGTAACAAGGACCACACCCATGGGGTGACTGTTCCACTTTGTGCAGGGACGGATAGATGATGCAGGTTTTATATCTTGTTAAGGATCAAGTCCTTCTACATGCTAAGCCGATGCTGTACCACTGAGCTACACACTTCTAGCCTCTGATGGGCCAATCTTAAGGCACAAACGTTCCAGAGCTCTGGGGTAGGCAAGGAAGGGGTCATGCACAGGAGTGAGACACCAAGGATCAGTAAACAGAGCAGCTCTCTCAGAAATGAACTGGGTGGGGGGGTGACTCTGGGGACCTAGGTGGAAAGGCTTAAGGAAAAGCAGGGGTCATCTTCCATCCTGACCTGTGTCTAGAAAATGAAGCCACCTCCTCTGTACAGTGGGCACCCATGTCTCCATATTTCTTCTCTGGGAGGTCAAGAGCACAGATTTTAGAATCAGTTCTTGGGATCGTTCTTTGCACCCTCCGCTCCCTCTCGGAGCCTGCTTCTTTAGTTGACAGACAAGACATATCCTTGCAGTGCTGTTAATGATGATTAAGGGGCACCTAACTGGAGAAGTACTTGGTCTAACATGAGGCGTGGGGTAAGCTCTTAGGACAGTCAACAGACCAACAGTCACACCACTAGAGGGGTGGGGAGGTGCAGATGGAACCCATGGCCTCATGCGTGTTAGGAAGTACTCTGCCATCAAAGGCCCACCAAGCACCAACAACTATAACCACTGTTACCTATCTTAGGGGGGTCATTATAAGCATAAGGTGAAATAAAGGATATAAAATAGTCTTTGGCAGAAAATTAGAAATAAAAATAGAGGGGAATAAATATGATAAAAATATGTTGTATACATATATGAAATTTCCAAAGAATAAAAATATTAAGATCTAAAAAATCTACCTAGAGCTGGGCATTGGTGGCACATGCCTTTAATCCCAGCACTTGGGAGGCACAGGCAGGTGGATCTCTGTGAGTTCAAGGCCAGCCTGGTCTGCAGAGCAAGTTCCAGGACAGGCTCCAAAGCTACACAAAGAAACCCTGTCTTGAGGAAAAAAATGTTACTAGTGGGCCAGGGAAATGGCATTTGTCTGACTACCTGAGTTTGATCCTCAGAACCCATGGTGGAAGGAGAATGACCCCCCCAAGGTTGTTCTGACATCCATGTTACTGTGGCATATGTGCACAGATATAACACACACACCCATGCCACATCACATCGGATACAATTAAAAATAAATAAAAGGTAACTTATACCACTCTTTGCTTAACTTCTGGTGGTGGTGGTGTGTGTGTGCGTACTGAAACCAGGGCCTTGTACGTGCTGAGGCAAGTGCTTTACCCCGAGTTACAGTCTCAGTCTTCTTCTTAGTGTTTGGGAAACAGTACAAACATAATAGTCTCACCAAGTGCCTCAGGGTGCTCTTCAACTTACTATGTAACCCAGGCAGCCCTTGATCCTGCCTCAGCCCTGCTTTCATGACATTGTTCATTAAAGGAACCCTGTTTTTCTAAAATAAGTTTAAAGCCACCTTTATGGCATTACTTGTCAAGAAGAGAATTTAAGAAGTATAGAGCTGCCAGGCCAGTGACTCAGGCCTGTAACCCCATATCCTTGGCAGGCTGGGGTCATAAGTTTAAGGCTTGCTTTTGCTACACAGTGAATTTAAGACAATCTGGGACAATGTAGTGAGACCCTGTCTCACAGCAAACACACGCACACACACACGCTAGGCACAGTGAAGCATAACTATAATATGTGAAGAAAGAGGATTATGAGGGCATCCTTTGATACCTAGAATGTTTGAGGCAGCCTGGGCTACATGAGGGCAGGGACTAGAGATACAGCTCAGTAGTAGTAGGATGTGTACTAACACAAGCAAAGCCCTAGGCTCAGTCCCCAGAAACACACACAGTTTGAGGCTGAAGATGCCATGCAATGACCATGCTCGGAAGGGCCTGGGTTCACTAAACCCTGCCTAGACACTGTTCCCTGGAGAGTGCCCTGAACTGAGAGTTCTGGCTCTTTCCTAAAGATAAAGATGAACAGTGTCTGAGAAGCACCAATTTGTGCTTTAGAAAAAGATTAGAAAGGATGAGCATGGCAGCACATGACTCTAGTCCCAGCTATCTAGAAGGCTGAGGCAGGAGGATCACCTGAGCTTAGGAGAGCAAAAGCCACCAGGCAACAAAGGGAGACCCCCATCTAAGAAAATGGGAAAGAAAAAGAGAAGAAAGAAAAGCCATTCCTGGTGCCTTCTTTATGTAATCTCAGCTCTTGGGGTTGATGCAAGAGGATCAGATCACCAAGAGTTCAAGGCTAGCCTGGGCTACAGAGGCTCTGGACTCAGTGTATTCCAGAGGACTGGAGGTGTGACTTACTTAGTTGGTACAGTGCTTGGCTAGCACCCACACAGCCCTGGCTTCGATCCCTAGCTCCCATCCCTTGGGTGTGATGGACCCCTGTAGTGTCAGCACTAGGCAGCAGCCAGGAGCACATGAAACTGTCTCAGAAAACCAAAACACAGTCTTACCTGCAAAACAGCCCAGCGCGCTTGTCATGGCCTGAAGACTTGAGCTCAGTTCTTAAAACCCATGATGAAAGGAGAGAACTTAATCCTGAAAGGTATCCTCTGACCCCCATTTGTAAGCTATGGCATCAAGCTCAGGTATGTGTGCCCAGACACAACAACAACAACACACACACACAAACCCCCCACTCCAAAGAAAAAAAAGAATTAAAGGGACAAGGTATGGTGACAATTCCTTTAGTCCTTCCATTCAGGAGGCTGGCCCAGATTAGTGAATTAGAGGCCGTCTGGGCTGCACAGTGAGACTCTTGAGGGCCAAAAAAGAAAGGAAGCAAAGAGAAAGCAGAATCACCTGTCTCCAGCAGTGTGCTCCAGTGTCTGCCACCTTGAGCACCAAAACTAGGACATCCCAGACCTGAGCAAACAATGGCTTTGCCCTAGGAACTTTTCCCTAGAGCAGAGTCACCGGCTTTGCCTGAGGTCACCAGAAGGAGGCTGGACTTTGGGTTGCCCAAGTCTTGGACCAGTGAACTCCTAATTTTGCTACTGTGGCTGTCTGAAGAATTGTCCTTTGGTCTGGTTTGAAAGAGGCTGGTCAATAATGTGGGGACAGCTATGTATCCAGAGTGGCACACAGTTCCAAGCTGGCTCTCAGATTGGCTCAGAGGCACCCAAAATGGCTCTGGGTTTCAGCTCACTCCTGGGTTTCCCTAAGGGTTTCCCAAGAACTAACTCCCTAGGGGCAGGGAGAACTTTCCCAGAAGCAGCAAGCTGCAGATGCTGAAGTTCATTTCTTTCTTTCCCCTGTGCTGCCTTGGGCCTTGGGTCATTTCAGAGGAGCCTCAGGTAAGATGGGAGTGGGTTCCTGGCCACTGCTCTGCAGCTTCTTCCCTCCGAGACAGTCCCGGGGAGGAGGTGGGGGGCTGAGGTGGAAAAGCAAAGAGTGGAAGGGAGGGAAAGGACCCCCAGATGTTTTATATCAGCCCTGATGTCCACCCTCCCCACAGCTCTACACCCTCGCCGTGATTGGCCCAGGGCCACCAGATCGCCAGCCAGCCCAGATCTCCCGCCGTTACTCGGACTTCGAGCGGCTGCACAGAAACCTGCAGCGGCAATTCCGGGGCCCCATGGCTGCCATCTCCTTCCCCCGTAAGCGTCTGCGCCGGAACTTTACTGCAGAAACCATTGCCCGCCGTAGCCGGGCCTTTGAACAGTTTTTGGGTCACCTGCAGGCAGTGCCCGAGCTCCGCCATGCCCCAGACCTGCACGACTTCTTCGTGCTGCCCGAGCTGCGGCGAGCGCAGAGCCTCACCTGCACTGGCCTTTACCGTGAGGCTCTGGCACTCTGGGACAATGCCTGGCAGCTGCAGACCCAGCTGGGCACCCCTTCTGGCCCAGACCGCCCCCTGTTGACTCTGGCTGGGTTGGCTGTGTGCCATCAGGAGCTGGAGGATCCTGGGGAAGCACGAGCATGTAGTGAGAAGGCTCTGCAGCTGCTGGGGGACAAGAGACCCCATCCTTTCCTGGCACCCTTTCTAGAAGCCCATGTCCGACTCTCCTGGCGCCTGGGCCTAGACAAACGGCAGACAGAAGCCCAACTTCAGTCCCTACAGGAGGCGGGCCTTACCCCCGTCCCACCCCCCAGCCTCAAGGAGCTGCTTATCAAAGAGGTGCTGGACTAACTTTTTCTTGTCTTGCGGCCGCTTCTGGGAGAGGGGCTGCTCCAGGTCAAGGGGCTGAGGGAATAGAGGACAGTGAGCAGCCGGGGGCAAGTTCTGGAGCCCCTAAAGTAGTTCCCGAGAAAGACTCTGCAGCAGAGTGAGAGGAACTTCGATTTGTGGGGCTGGACTCCAAACAGGCTTTGGCTGGGGTTACCCTAGGATGCTACAAGGAGGAAGTTTTGGGGTGGGCTCTTCAGCCTACCACAGCTGGAGGCCATAGGCAAGGTCAGGATCAGTGTTTCCTGTTTCCTTTTCCTTGGCCTCTACACCAGTAAAACAGCTTGGCTGAAGGGCTGGGTACTAGTACTGGAGTCCTGGAGTTTAGAGACAGGAGGAGGGCTGTAGCTCTGCCCAGGGAAATTAAAGGTCAGCTACTTCAGTGTTAGCAATCTCTTTATTGAATGTGAGAGGCAGGAAGCCCAGCTCTCAACTCTGACTCCTGCCTCAGGAATGGCAGTAGAAAGAGTTCTTTTAACCCCAGGCCAAGCCAGTTATCTTTGACTACAGCTTACTCGCAGACACTTGAGGCTCCAATCGGATCACACCCTCTTGGGCACAGGTCACAGCAAGGACCCCATCCCGACGCCACAGCCGCCCATGCACTAGCCCTCGGGAGCCACCTGTGTGCAAGGAGAAGGGTGAGAACGGCCTCTGCTTTAGACAAGCCTGCTTTGCCCTGGAGGGGTTTGACACAGGGCAGAGCTGCCCCACCTAAAGGCACACTGGAACATAACTACTCCAAATGTCCCTTTGTGAGCTGTTACAGCCACTTGATGCCCCCAAAGCACTTTCACATAACTGCTCAGTTCCTCTAAAGATCCCAGAGAAAGTCTCCACAGGCTTGGCCAAGCAGACTGCTGCTTCTCTGGCCACTGGTCAGAAATCCCATTCTTTCCTTTTATGATAAGCAAGTCCTCTCAGCTGGTCATCCACCACCAAGGGAGGGGGTAGCTCAGAGAGGACCTGAGACCATGAGGTATGGCCTCTCTCCCCTTTTCATCTAGAAGTTCTTAACCTTGGTGGCTCTGGCCTGAGTTAGTTACCTTCAGGAAGCTAACTCGAGATTTCTTTACACACAGCAGGGCCCACGCGGATCTAACCGTAGCCAGAGAAAGCGGGGCTTCGTTTCTTGTACCGTTTTACAGTGAGGCTAAAGTGCTCAGAGGCTCAGGCTTGGCCCCAAGGGTCAGGCCAAAGCTGACCAAGTGTCCTAACTTCAAGGTTGTGGACCCTGTTCTGTGCTGCTGGTGGCATCTGAGTAACCCTTTCCTGACTGCAAGGGGTTATTTAAGTTTCGTCCGTTTTATAAAGCAAAGCTTTTCTTCCTTTGACGTGTACTTCATTATAAAAGACCCAGGGCTCTAACATGAGACATCAATGAGTCTGGGTTTCTCTCAGTTCCCTGCAGGAGCATCCTTAGAGACCAATGAGTTCCCTGCTCCATCCTGCCAACTCACGGAATCACTTAGGGAGCTCCTTAAAACACAGTTTACAGCTGGGCATGGTGGCATATGCTTCTAATCCCAGCACTTGGGAGGCAGAAGCATGCGATCTCTGTGAGTTCAAGGCCAGCCTGGTCTACAGAGCAAGTTCCAGGACAGCCAGAGCTATACACAGAAATCCTGTCTTGAAAAAACCAAAACCAATTAACCAACCAAAAAGGGCAGTTTCCTGGACCTGATCCAGGACCTGCTGGGGCAGAATGCAATCTGTTTAGAAAAAGCTCCCTCAAGTGGCAGCATGGTGGTTTACTAGATTTAGACGGTAATAATATAACCCTATTTATTTAGATGAAAAAACCAAGCAACAGGACATGGTGGCTCCTGTACTTGGGAGGTGGAGGCAGGAGGATCAGGAGATCCAGGCCAGACTCCACTCTATAAAGAGTTCAAGACAAGCAGGGGTTACATAAGACAGGGCTGGGGAGCAGAGGTGTGGATCTCAGTAAGATCTAGGCAAGTCAGAGCTCCATAGTGAAACTTGTCCCTCCCTGTCAAAATAGAAAGAAAAGAAAAAGCTTCAGAAAGGAAAAAGGACTTTTGTTAGGTTCATACATGGAATCTAAAGTGGTTTGGGTACCTATGCTGGGTCTCTGAGATAAACTCAATCATTCCTGGCATGTAGAATACCTCTGAAGACAACATGAATACCTAGAGGGGCAGCAATGCAAGAGTCCTGTGCAGCATCCCCAGAAAGTAAGAAAAGGCAGCAGCATCTATAAATAAAGCAGGTTCCCTACCACCCCAGAGACACTGACCCACAGGCCCACACTCACCAGCCCAGGGGCTCTCACACTCATAGAGCATCCAGTGGTCAGCTCGAAATGGGGCATGGAACCACATGGAGTGGTCCAGTGAGACCATGAAGTTCACTTTATACTTGAACTGGTGGGGCAGCAGTGCTGTACCCAGGAAGGCGTAGTCAGAGATGTAAGCAGCCACACAGCAGTGCATCTTGATGTCGCCCTCCCCTGCAACAGTTCCCAACCCCATCAGCCCTGGGCTCCTGGCTTTCCAGCGCAGGGTCTGCAGGGAGGTGGGGAGAAAAAGACTACCACACACAAATTCATCATTGTGCAAGGGCACCTGGCCCAGGGTCAGGGTGTGTGTGTGTAAGGATAAAGGCGGTGGGGACGAAGGAGAACAGAGGTAAGACAAATGCAAATCCCAAGCCTCTCACCCCAGCCACTCTTTGTGGTCCTGAAATAGGCACCTTTTAGTTTGCACAAAGACGTCTATGGTTAGCCACCGACCTAGATAAGAACCTCAGCAAGGTATTTTGCCTCCCCCAGAAAGGTCCAACAATGGGATTACAGTCACCTCATTATTCTCATGTTAAAGGGGAAGGGTTCTGGTGAGAAACTGAGCCAAATTCTGCATAACTCAGATTTGGAAACGGGCCCAAAGAGAGAATGGGATACTCAAGCAACAGATGGCAAATGAGTGGCAAGGCCTAGACCCCTGAGTGTTTTCCTCTAATTCATGGGTCCTCTTACCAATATAGCCCCGGGCTCGCACCCAGAACATCTGTTTGGGCTCCAGTGTCTGCAGCTGGCTCAGTTGGCTGGGTGGGTTCACCATTTTGATCTCAATAGGTACCTCCTGGGCAGCAATTCGGTTCAGCCCCACTTGGTATTTCTTGTGGAGGTTAGGGTCCCTGAAAGTAAAGACAGAGACAAGGAGACTTAAGGAGAAGAAGCGTCTCTGTGCTGCCTCTTCTGGTCCCCATGTCTGTCCATAAGGACCTCTGTCCTGCAAAGCTTCCTCATGGAACTGGCAAAGCAATATAGTGTTTGATTCCCTTCCTTGTCACTTCAGCCATGCAGTGACATGCAAGTCAGTCATCTCTCTGAGCCTGTTTCCCATCTGAAACAGGAGAGTAATGATGTGACTTGTCTTGCAGCGAACGTACACAGACCTAGGCACCAGCCGGGAGGTGGTGGCACACACCTTTAATCCCAGCACTCGGGAGGCAGAAGCAGGTGGATCTCTGTGAGTTCGAGGTCAGCCTGGTCTACAAAAGCTAGTTCCAGGACAGGCTTCAAAGCTACAGTGGAACCCTGTCTCAAAAAAAAAAAAACAACCAGGCACCAACCCAAGTATTGCACACAACCATAACCCATTCCTTGCCGGGACTTCACATGACAAGTGTGGTCATCATTCCAATTGAGAAGAGACATGAGCACAGGAAACCCAGGTGGCTTGCTCAGAGAATGAAGGATCTGATGTCAGGCAGTCTGGACCCACAGTTCATACATCTAACCACTCATTACTGTGAACATGCAGGAAAAGTCTCCCTATGTTATCTGCATTCTCCATCCTAAGCGGTTAGGAGCCCTGTGTGCTGGAGTGACACCGTTTCCATGGGCCCACAGTGCTCTTAGCAGGCTCTGCCCTTCCCACCCCGTCTGGTAGACTGTCCACCGTGGCAGCCACTACCACATGAGACAGAATTTGAAATGTGACCGCTGTAACTACAGAACACTGATGAAGGGGGTGGCATGGGATGCGGCTCTGTGGCAGAGAGCCTGCCTCACATGCACATAGCGTTGGGGATTTGATCCCTAGCACTACACACAAAAAATAATTGTTCATTCTATTTCATTAATTTCATATAGCCTATAGGGTTAGTAGCTACCTTATTGAGGTATATAGTCCTATATTCAGGCTCCTTTTACAAGAATACATTATCTTCATTTTTGTGCACACCAAGCCCCAGCTTTATGCTCTTCTGTTAGTGGTATAACTACTCAAATAGCACCTGCTAAGTGCCTTTATACCTCTTATCACATTTAATCCTCACAGCAGCCTTATGAGGTTAAAGTTATAATTAGCTCCATTTATAACCAAAGGTATGGACTCAGACTAGGCAAGCATTTGCCCAAACTCATACAAATATTAGGGACAAAGCCTAGACTTGAATGCTAGCTATTGAGGCTCCTGAACCCACACCCATCCCACATTCCCTCCTGCTGCCCCAGTGTCCAACACAAGCTACAGGACCTCTGCCCCTTTGGCACAACTCCCTACTTTGACTGCTCCCAACTTCAGAAGAAGAATCTAGGGCCTTGAAAGGCTGCTGGATGGGGAACCCCATAACAGGTAGGCACTAACAGAGGCCACAGTCCTGGCCAGAAGCCATGTGTCCATGTCTGTATCCAGAGCTCTTCCCCATATTCCAGCATTGCCAGACTTTATTTGTTATGATCTCAATGAGAAATATATGCTACCAAGGTAGAGTCAGAATATTTCAGACACCAAAGTGAAGATACTGACCAGTAGGCCATACTCCGCAACAGGGTCCCAGAGGAGGACACTCATCCTGCCAAACATTAACTCCAAAGCTGCTGCATGATAGGCTTGAGGTAGGAGGGGGATCAGTCAGGGGACTGGAGGATATTTATTTACCCAGTGGTTGCAAAAAATAGTTTATTGTTGGATTCAAGTACAGAGGATTGAACCCAGGGTCAATTTTTTAAAACATTTTATTTCATTTATTATGGATGGGTAGGGGACAGTATGTACATGTTCTACAGTGTGCATGCAAAGATCAGAGGACAACCTTGTGGAATTGGGTTTCTACTTACACCTTTAATGGGTCCCAGGGTCCTCTCTCTGGCCCCAAGCCAATATTTTAATAACAATAAAGCCATCCCATGCCTGTGCTGGCTGGGCTGAGTGCAAGCTCTGCCTTTTACATTATGACCCAACACACACATGCATATACACTAATAAAGTCAAGAAACAACTGAAATTGAAGTTGCAGAGAGCTCTTACCCTCCTTGCACAGTGGGCTCCAGGATCTCCTTTTCTGCTTATATATACTATATATAAAATACATATATTCCCACATATATATTTCTACATACATATATGTACATTCAGCATTGGGGTTGAACCTAGAGCCTTGGGTACACTTAGCACATGCTCTATCAGAGAGTATATCCTCTCAAGCCCCCCATGTATATAAAAATTTTAAATAGTTTGTATTTACTTTATGTGTATCAGCATTTATCTGCATATGTTATGTGTGCCACATTTGTGTTTGGTGCCCATGAAAGCTAGAAGGGGATGTCAAAGCCTTTGGAATTGTAATTAGAGGTGGCTATGAGTCACCCTGTGGGTGCTGGGTACCACACTTGGGCCCTCTGCAAAAGTAGCACATGCTCTTAATGTCTGAGTCATCTTCTCAGCCCACCCTCATTTTTTTGAGAAAAGGTCTCACTATGTAGCCCTAACTAATCTAGGAATCGCAGAGATCCACCTGTCTCTGTCTCCCAAGTGCTGGGATCTGGTTATACTTTTAGTACATAGTCAACACCCACTTAGGGGCGCATGACCCACTTACGAGGAGGAGTCAGAGTTTGAAAACACACTCCTGGGTGGTGGTGGTGCATGCCACCCAGCAGTCCCAGCACTTAGGAGGCAAAGGCAGGCAGATCTCTTAGTTTGAGGCCAGCCTTGTCTACAAAGTGAGTTCCAGGACAGTCAGGGTTACACAGAGAAAACAGTCGCAAAAGAAAAAAGAGAGAAAATAAAAACAAAAACAAAACCGCTGCCCTGGGACTATATGGGAAGAGAAAGGGACAAGAGAGTTAACAAGGGGAAATATAATAAAAATACAGTATAGACATTCACGCTGGGCGGTGGGGGCGCACG
Organism: Ellobius talpinus; assembly: GCA_001685095.1. Lineage (NCBI taxonomy): Eukaryota > Metazoa > Chordata > Mammalia > Rodentia > Cricetidae > Ellobius > Ellobius talpinus. The sequence continues at coordinate 46 of LOJH01040175.1, read as the reverse complement.
CCTTTAATCCCAGCACTTGGGAGGCAGAGACAGGTGGATCTCTGTG
>LOJH01040174.1:1159-14679 GCA_001685095.1 Ellobius talpinus | reverse complement strand
CCTTCCTTCCTTCCTTCCTCCCTCCCTCCCTCCCTCCCTCCTTCCTTCCTTTTTGTGTGTGTGTGTTTTTGAGACAGGGTTTCTCTGTGTAACAGTCCCGGCTGCCCTAGAACTCACTCTGTAGACCAGGTTGGTCTCGAACTCACAGAGATCCGCCTGCCTCTGCTTCCTGAGTGCAGGGATTAAAGACATGAACCACCACTGTCCAGCTAATTCTTACTTTTTTTGGTTAAAGATTTATTTATTATTTATTATGTATATAGTGTTATGCCTGCACACCAGGAGAGGGCACCAGATCTCATTAAAGATGGTTGTGAGCTGCCATGTGGTTGCTGGGAATTGAACTCAGAACCACTGGGAGAGCAGTCAGTGCTTTTAACCTCTCAGCCATCTCTCCAGCCCCTAATTCTCATAACTCTTAATTCTCATAAGTTCACATAGCTATTACCACCTGTGTTTATTTATTTATTTACTCATTTATTTATTTATCTATCTATCTATTTATTTATTTATTATTTTTGGTTTTTCAAGAAAGGGCTTCTCTGTGTATCTCTGGCTGTCCCGAAACTCACTCTGTAGACCAGGCTGGCCTCAAACACAGAGATCTGCCTGCCTCTGCCTCCACAGTGCTGGGATTAAATGAGTTGCAGCATCACTGCTGGCCCATCCCCGCTTTATAAATAAAGACATTTAAAGTAAAAATAGCCTGCTCAATCACAAAGGTGGCAGGAAGCAGAGCAGGGATTCAAATTCAAAAGAATCTGACTCCCTCTCACATCTGCTTTTACCAAGCATAATGAACAAACCTGCAGGGTGCCAGGCAGTGGGGGTACAAGCCTTTAATCGCAGCACTCAGGAGGCAGAGGCAGGCGGATCTTTGTGAGTTTAAGGCCAACTTGGTCTATAAGAGCTAGTTCCACGAGAGGCTCCAAAGCTACAGAGAAACCCTGTCTCAAAAAAACAAAACAAAACAAAACAAAAAACCCAAAAAACCAAACCAAACAAACCAAAATAAACAAACCAAAAACCCTGCAGGGCTAGGGTTCTGAATTGAGGGCACAAGCTCAGATTCAGCCCTTAGCTTTGTCAGGCCTGGACCTGGACCTATTAAGGCAGACTGGAATTCTCTTGGTGAAAAGTAGTTAATAAGTGATGAGAAGTGGGGTTGTAGGGAAGCTGGGTGGTTTGGCAGTATCCTTAAAAACTACATGTTGTCCCGTTACAAAGAAAGATGACCAAGGACACCCCACCACCACCGTGCACCTCTTCCAATTAGTCTGCAGCTTGGGGAGATGAGAACTGAGGATAGAATCTGTCATGGTCCTGAGAGGTCTGGGGGTGGGGGGCGTCTAGTGTACTGTCCACAGGCACCATTTATTTGTCAATACTTGGCCATGAAAAGGAAGAAGACTTCACATCCATTTCCTTGCTCACAGGGTAAACCTGGACAGGAGCAAGTGCAACAAGATGCCTGCTGGCCCACAGAGGAACAGTGTCTGTCCTTGCCTGCTCTGACCCTGGATGGACAGTTAGCACTGGTTTAGAGTAAGCAAGACTGAGGTCAAAGGAGGGTCAGAGAAGCTTGTCTGAGGTTTGCTCAGCTCTCATAGCAAAGGAGGAAGTAAAGGGTTATGAAATTACACAGAACAGGGTAAGTAGGGTTTCCCAGGGACCACTGACATAAAGGAACCCAGGAGACTCGTGGGAAAAGGAAGAAGTGGGCAGCCTGGTGTGGGTCATGAACCTTTGCTTGGTCAATAAACCTCAGAAGGAGAGTACTGTGGCACAACTAGATCTGGCACTAGAGGTGGCCTGTTCCTTCTAGGGCGCCTCTTTGCCTAGCGAGGTTTGTGCTGCCAGTTCTACTGTTCAGAGACATCTCTTCCAGTCATGCTGGAGGGCTGGTTTTACTCCTCCTCCACTGCCTACGTTAGCCTTCCAGTGTGGGTGAGATAAAGGAAAGAGGTACAGGTATCATTGCCCTGTGTTTCCCACACTGCCCAGAGCTGCAGGGGCACTGTTCTGCCTGCTAAGGTTTGGATACCACAATGGCTCTGACAACTCCACTCTCTCCTCCCATGCTGACAGCTCATTCTTTCCTGTATTCCCTGCCCAGGTTTCATTTGGAGAGTCTAGAATTGTGGGCTTAGCTATAGCCCTGGAACCACCTCTACCCTGGAAGCTGAGCCCTGTGTCATTAGGCATGGGGTGGAGTTCTCCAGCTATCCTAATGAAGTCAGGCCAAGACTGATTCTCTGAAGACTCTGTTCCAAAGGTGGCCACTCTATCACTGCCTGAGATCCTAAACGACAGCTTCCAGCTGACATCTGGCTTCCTTGGCCTGTTGCTGATTTCATCCCTGTACCCCGCCCTGCTCCACCGGGCGCTTGAGACTGCTGTAGGCCAAATGACTGTGCTGGCCTATGGGTGACCTGGCCTCTGGCTAGAACTGCTTCCGTCTCTTCCCTCCATCCCATGTTTCTTTCTACCTAAGGCCCCTGTCTGTAATACTATGGGGTTAAAAAAGAAGAAAAGAGCCAACCTTCAGGCAAAAGTGAGATGTGTGTATGCACCCAGACAGTTACCCTCACCCAGACAAACAGCAAGGAGGCTGACAGTGATGCTAAATGCACACATGCTCCATTTCCACCACACAGTCACATTTACTCAGAACCCACAGACCGCATGAGAGCTGGCAGCAATGTTCATTTAAGTTGACACCCAAACTGGGCACATACAGATGACCATTAAAGATCATCCACAGAAAGACATATATCATACTAGGGCAACTTCCAAGGAGGCCTGCAGGGGTGGGTACATAGGCAAGCATAGCATAGTATGTCCAGACACACAGACACACACACACACAGACACACACACAGACTCACAAGACAGACAGACAGACAGACAGACACACACACACACACACACACACACACTAGTCTGGAGTGAAGCAAGGGCTACAGGAAAAACCAAGGGCAAACAAACAAGAGGAGAGAATTCCTTAATCACATCAGGATGTGCAGGAGGGAGGGAGTAAGAGAGGGAAAGCAAGCCGGGGGAGGGGTGATTTTCCACATGGGGCCAGCAATGTCAGCTCTTCCTGTATGTGAGCCCTGGGCCCATGAGCCGGAGGCTGGAGTTCAGGCCTGTGCAGTGCTGAGCTCCACACATCTATAAACTTGATCCTCAGCCTGAACCCTAATACCCCTTTCTCTCTACTGCCTCCTAAGCCTCCAGAGCTAAACATTATTAAACTCTTTCCTACAATGCAACATTTAAAAGAAGCATCTGGAACTTGTAGATAGAGGCATTGGGGTAGACTGGCAGGAAGGGGCACCAACAGAGTGCACTCTTGAGAATGGCTGTCATGTCAACAGACACTGAACTAAGAGGTTATAAATAACCCCAAGGAGAAGCTTCAGCCTAGGCATCGGGGCCTGGGGGAAGGGGAGCCTTCCCTATGCCATAGTGGGCTCTTCCCGCATAGTACCTCATCTTCCAGTTGTTTTCCCTCTTGGCTTCCCATTTCCTTTCCCATGGTGTCTGGGACGGGTGCCACTGACACATATTTTCCACCCTTGAATGCCAGCAGAGGCTCTTCTTGTCCACAAAGGGCTTCCAGAAAATACTTCAGCACTGTGACCCTTTTGCAGTCAGCTGCAATAACCTACAGGGCGAGAGGGAGAGAAGAAAACCAGCATTTTCTGAGAGGGAGGATGAAGATGAAAGACAATGTCAGCTGCAGGGCACATGAGAATTGTGTCAAAGTTACTGGGGAGGGAGGTAGTATGAGCAACAAGAGTGTGCGTGTGTACGGAGGCAGGCAAGGACCAAGGTCTTCCGAAGGAAGGAAGTCACCAGGGCCTTACTTAGGTCATCCCTGGGGCAGCAGACAACCTCAAGACCAATGCCAGGTGCCCCCAGGGCTTGTACTCTTCTTTACTAAAGACATTATGAAAAAAACAAAAACCAGAAAGTAATTTCTTCTAAGTTTGGAACAGTAGTAACAGGACGGGGAATGGATTGCCGCAGGCTGGCTGCCACAGACATGGCTTTCTAGCACCCTTGGTGCCCCCTTTCCTGACTCCCTGCAGGTCAACTTGCAGGCTCAAAGATAAGTTTCCTTGGCTGTTTCATCTTAGCCAAGTGATTCTGAACTCACTTGGATGGAACCTGCCTCACCTAAGAACTGGGCAGGAAATTATCAGAAGAAGACTGGGCAGAGCAGGTGAGTTCACCCAAGTTCTGCACTCCAGGGTACACATGAGTTGCTCCCATGTTGCTCCAGCTGCACATGACAGTGTTGTCAGAGAAGCTATAGTTGATTTAGCTGAGATTGCCTTATTATCCTGAACAACTGTCAGATTTGTAAAGGTCCCAGATGAAGAAGTGTCCACAGTCACCTAGACTGGAATCCTCCCTACAAGGCTGTTCTTTCTGTCTTGCTATCAGTGGCCCCTTTCTCTTACTCTCTGGCTTCTGAGGCCCTGTTCTTGTCTACTGACTACTAGATGTTCATCAAGGAAGAGGGCCTAGCTTGATGTGCATCTAAGTAGCAGAGGGCCATGTCTATACCATAATGGCCAGATACAACACAGGTAACAGCCCTTTCACCATCATTGATTCCAAAACACACTAAACGACCGAGACCCATTTTAAAACTTTATTTTATGTGCATGGGTATTTTGCCTGCATGTACGTTTGTGCAACAAATACATGCCTGGTGCACAAGGAACCCAGAAGGTAGTGTCAGATCCTCTGCAACTGGAGTTACAAATGGTTATGAGCTGCCATGTGGGTGCTAGGAATGAAACCCAGGTTCTGTGGAAGGGCAAACAGTGCTCTTATCTGATGAGTCAAATCTCCCGCCCCACCCACCCCCATACCTATTTTAAACTTCATCTCTGAATATGAACAGACAGGTGAAGGACTGTTGTGGAGCTTGGACTGTCTTGGCTCATCATTTCACTGTTGTACATACCAGCTCCTCCATTCAGAAGGCAAGCCCTCTAGTGTCAAAGGATTACATTTTGAACTGGTCTACAAGAGCTAGTTCCAGGACAGGTTCCAAAGCTACAGAGAAATCCTGCCTCAAAAAAAAAAAAACAAAAAAAAAAACAAGAAAAGATTACATTTTGTACTTCTCATGTTTCCCTGGGAGGGTGCTATGAGAACAAAGAGGCACACAACAGGATAATGGGAAAAGACTTGTAGGCACAGAGAAACTCACTGGAGACCATAGGAACAGATGATACAGGATGATCCATATCTTCTAAGGCAGGGTGAACGAGTCACCACTATGGCATGTGGCTGGTGCATGCACACCACTCACCTGTGCCACAACTTCATTCTCTGCCATCTTCTCCCTGCCCAGATGCCACTCGTCTATGGTTATTGTCACCATAGGGTAGAATATTAGGTTAAATATCTGACCACATTCATTTAAGAGGCTTCCCTGAAGAGGCTTAGAACCTCTTGAGCTTAAGAGGCCTGATCCTGGGATACCTCCCTGAAGGTCCTGCCTTGGGCCAGGGCAGGTAACCATGGTTCCATCGTGTGTATTTAAATGTGTGATGAGGAAGGCTACAAATACAGAAGCAGGGTCTAGAAGGCATTAAAGAACAGAGCTGAAATGAGTAATAGCCTGGCAGGCAGCACGCACAGTGGCCTGCCTGCATCCCCAGTCTCTCACTTGCAGAGGAAACTTCTGCATTTCCACAAGACTGCCAGTTTCCTCTCTGTGGTCTAATTTTAACCACCTTGTCGTTACAGTGTGTGTCAGCCACCTGACCCCATTATGACCTCTGACCTTATGCCCCAGCTACTCTTGCACTATGTAGAATTATGTAATGGATCCAGGACTTTCCTTTCTGGCATGAGACTGCTGCCATTGAATGGAATGGAGGAAGTAAAGGAGTGAGGAGAGGAGAGAGAAGGAGTTTGTAATGGTCCTTGGCTCACCTGGATGGTCAAAGGACTATACGAGCCCCAGTTCAATCTGTAGCAGAAGCCTGCTCAGGAGAAGACAATGTCTTATGGGTGTATGCTCAAGCAAGTGGAAAGAAACACCTTTGTCATTAAGGCAGGCCCTGGGTGGGTACACGGCTCAGGAAGCAGTGTGATTCCTGGCCAAGAGGGAGAAAGGCCACATGTGTGGACGTGGGACTCCTGGAGATGGGGATTTCCAGGGCACAGCAGGAGCCTGGGGTGCAGACATCCTGAGCCTGCCTGCAGCACATCCTTAGAGGTTCAGTGGGAACTATCATGAAGAAAGACAAGCGAAAAGGAACACCCACCCTGCTCCAGCTTTCATTTCTATGCCTTTTATAATGAACCTAGTTTCCTTGGGAGTTTTGTCTGCTATGGTCATTCATCCTTGCCATTAAGGGCCATGACACTACTATGACTGCTCAAAGAGCTCTGCTCCAATGGGGCATCCTAAGTTGGATGAAGCGGTCCAAAATGGATTCTACCTGTTTATGTAGAGACAATTCACCCATGTTTTGGGAGAGTATTTTTTTTTTTCATTGTAATCTAACCAGCAGGGAGAACAAATAAAAGTTGGACACAGTATTCTTAGGTTTCTAAAGTACAGTGTAACAGTGAGAAATGTACTCAAGTTACTTAGTAAACTGGGAAGATGACAAGCAGAATGTCTAAGGCTTGCCCAAAGATGCAGGGAAACCTATTTCTAGCCTGCTGAGCTGGTTTGAGAGTATTCTGCCATAGAGTGGGAGGAATAAGTCTGAGAGAGAAAAACATAGTACTCTTGACCCTGGAGTTCTACAGGAGACTCTTGGGAATTTTTTCCACACAAAGGGACTCTAGTAGTTGAGTCAGAAAGGGACAAAACAAACAAAAAAGTTTAATATGTTAAGGGATTCATCAAGATGGAGAAAGCCTTTCAAACCACTTGCTTTAAAAAGCAAACTCCAAGATGATCTCTGCTCGGCAATGAAGTTTCTCGCAGGAGAGGGGTTAAAGGTTAAAGGGGTTATAGGTTCTCTGCTTGGAGAGGAGAGAGTACCAATGAAATCGATGATGCAATTCCCAAAGTAACTCCTTCATAAGCATATTTTTCCATTCTCTGTCAATGAAAAGCAGAGAATGTAAATGGTATGTCCACTGCTCTTTGCTTTGGGCACTCTACATTTTTCTGAGGAGAAAGCTGGAAGGACAGACTTCCTCTGGGCTGTGACAATGGCTGGCCTGGAGTGGGGAGAGGGCTGCTATACCGAGAATGCCCTGGGAGCCTTCTCAGTATACCTTTCTGGGAGCCCTTCTAGAGGAAGACTTACTCCAGAGTTAATGGACAGAATGTCTCACATGAATCATTCCTGCTTTCAACAGAAAACTGGGGTCAGGGAAGACCTGAGGGGGAAAAAAAGCACCCTAAGAAAGCCCCTTTCTATCTCCTTGAAGGTTGTCTAAAGCGGCTCCCTATCAGGAACAGGAACCTAAACCATAAGCTTCAGGGCTCCAGCTATCTATCACCCCATCAAGTCCACACACAGAGAACCCAGCAGAAAGGAAAACTGAAAGCTTGATGTGGAGAGGTGATATCACTGTCTGTTCTGTCCCAGGCTCAGTTCCTTAGAGAGAGATAATGTGAGCAGGTAATGAGGTGGGGGCAGGGGCTAAGAGGCAGGTCTGCAAAAAGCAGAAGAAATCTTTCCACTGAAAAAGGAGAATGTTGGTCTACCATCTAGGGTATTTTACATGGGGAGGTGGACAAGTAAGAATGGTGAAAACTGAGTAGAGGTCCACACAGAAACAGAAAAGAGACTGATGCTACTTTATGGAAGGTGGGAGACAGCAAGAGAGAAAGGGGACCAAGCACTAGGCATCACATACTGATGTAAGCTGATTTACAAAATGCAACACCTCACAGAAGCCTTGGGGAAGGGAGAAAACCTGGACTAGCAGGAAATAGGAAGAAGGGTTGGAATGCTGACATGCCTCTGGAGCAAACTCCTGAAGGAGAGTTCAGAGCCCACAACAGCTAGTTACTTTGCAAAATTTCTTTCACTAAACTTTTGGTTTAGGGGAATCGGAACATCAGAACTTACACTACAAGCCAGTTCTTTTTTCTTTTCTTTCTTTTTTTCCCCCCGGTCTTAAAAGTTCAGCTTGCCACTGCTCCTCTGCTTTAAAAAAGAAAAGAAAACAAAACAAAACAAAAAAAAAACATGGGTTTTTCCCCTGCAAACTTAAGTTTACAGGTTGTTTTCTTGTTTCTCTAAATGGAGTCAATTATTCTCACATTTGTTGAAACCTTCAATCAAGCTTTATAGCTTGTTAATTTTTACAAAATGTCCTTAGAGCAAATAAGATGCAGACAGGAAAAGTGAAGTCTTGCTGAGATTATTAAGAAACCTTAAAATAGACTCCAAATCTACCACTAATGCTGGTAAAATACAGGCTGCTTGGCTGGATTCTGAGGTCAATTAGCAATGGGTTAATTATCATCTTTAATAAGCCAAGCCTATAGAATTGGCTATAAGAAACTGAACTCACACTAATGTGTTTTCATAGATCAGGAACTTTTAGCTATGTGGGACTCACCCTCACTAAAGACTGAGGGTGGGAAGCACACTTCTGTAGTAGCCAAGGGTGGGTCAGGTTGAGAAGGAGTCTGCCAATGAAAATTCAGATACAAGAAATAAAGAATCCCACACAGGGAATCCTCTGGAGCTGGAAGGACAGAGGAAATGGTTTATTCACATTCCTAGGGGGAGGGACTTCCTGGCAGGGAACAGACTCTTAGAGGCAGGAGGGAAACTGGCCATAGGATGCACATTCACTCTGAAGACAGAGGCAGTAGCTTAGGACCAGGAGATACACACTCATAGTCTGAGTCAGAAGCAGGTATAAAATGCAGAGAGGGTCAGGGGTCAGAGGAGTAAGAAGAGTAAGATGCTGTACTTGGGCTGGGTGACCAAGATGAGATGTAGAAAAGTAGGAGTCCTGTATACCAGATATATCTCTGATGACTTGGGCATACAGTGTCCAAAAGATCAACCGAAACAGCCTCTCTTTCCTGATCCCATTTCTAGTAATATGCCAAGCACAGGCCACTTCTTGGTTACCTCTGATCCCAGTGTCTATATCTAGCCTTCCCTAGACCCTATGGTTGACCTGTATAGGCGAAGAGAGGGTTAAAAGGTCACAAGACAAAGTGCTAACAGGACTGATCAACCCACAGAAGCCACCGCATTCATGACCTGGGTCCCATCCCTATTTTTTCAGAGAAGGCAAAGTGAACAATCAAAGAGAAGCAATCATTTGGCACAGATGCTTGTTCTCCACACCCATATGTACCACATGTACACACACAGGCATGACAGGAGCAAGTCTCCTAAAGACTGACTGACAAGAAGTGGCAAATAGGGCTGGAGAGATGGCTCAGAACTTAAGAGCACTGGCTGTTCTTCTAGAGGTCCTGAGTTCAATTCCCAGCATCCACATGGTGGCTCACAATCATCTATAATGATATCTGGTGCCCTCTTCTGATGTGCAGGCAGAACACTGTATACACAGTAAATAAATAAATTAAAAAAAAAGAAGTGGTAAATGGTTAGGTGGAGGGCTGGAGAGGTGGCTCAGTGGTTAAGAGCACTAGCTGCTGAGTTCAATTCCCAGTAACTACATGGTGGCTCACAACCATCTATAATGAGATCTGGCATGTACAGGCAGGAAGAAGTCTATACATAATAAATAAGCCTTTAAAAAAAAAGGAAAAAAAATAGGTGGGAGGATTGGGTAGTAGTAAGGTTACTGAAAATTCAAAAGGCATGGGAGCTTGACCACTGGGAAAGAGGTACTAACTGCTGCTACTTCCTAGCTGTGCCTCTAAAGACAAGTTAATTTCTCAGAGCCTCTATTTGCTCAAGCTGTTTCTGAGGTGTAGAAGATACAATGATTATCAAATAGTTAGCAAGGTGCCTGGCCTTAATAAATGAGTGGTTGAAGCCGGGTGGTGGTGGTGCACGCCTTTAATCCTAGCACTTGGGAGGCAGGCAGATCTCTGTGAGTTTGAAGCCAGCCTGGTCTACAAGAGCTAGTTTCAGGACAGGCTCTTAAAAACAAACAAACAAAAACTACAGCGAAACCCTGTCTTGAAAAACCAAAAAAAGAGTGGTTGTTATTTTCTTCGTCTCTGCTATATTCTGTTCACAAGTGCCTAGCACCATTGAGAGGTTTAGAAGCTGGACTCAGGTAAGGAGGAAACAGAGCTGGAGGACAGACTAGAATGCTTACCTGGCTATTGACACTGCTGTTAAATCTTAACTCACAACTAAGGTGCTAGACTCAGGCTTCTGAGCAGGTTGGCTGGTGGAGAGAAGGCCTGACCTCTCTCTAGCAGTCCTTTTTCTCTTCCTGTTCTCCAAAGACCTGGACCTAACAACAGGCATAAATGCATTCTATAGGACTTTGGAGAGGACCTAAGGGCCAGGACAAGCAGGTCACTAGTAATACAAACTATCAGAAATAAAATCCCACCTTAAGTCAAAATTCTGACCCCTTACAGTGGTGTCATGGGTGGTAGATTTGCCTTAAATAAACTCAGCAGGATCTTTGCCCCAGGTAGCCTGATAGAAAGTAATGATGAGAAAACACCCTCTATTGAATTTTTAACCCACCTGAATTTCCTGATCTTTTCGGCTAGGTGCCTGAACTTTTCAGAGCAGAATATGGCTTGCTCTTCATGGACTTTTCCCAGGGAAAGAAACTATTCTCTCATAGCTCTGAGCTCCACTGTTCCAGCAAGGTGTACTCTCATCAGCTAGGGTACCGGAGACGGCAGGCTATAGGCAGCAGTAGCTTGGGCTGAAGTCCAATCCTGTTTCCCCTACAGAGTGCTCTAGAGAAACCACCCACATTGGCAGGGGTTGGGGCGGAAACTGGCACTGCCAACTCAAGCCTTTCAGGTCTGGCTGGCTTTAGCTGGTCTGAAACATGGAATGCAGGCAGGCTCTGGACCCTCACTTACTGAACCAGCAGGGGAGGCTGCAAGCTCAGGCCCTGGCGAAGAAAGTATTCATCTGTCTTAACTTATTGCCACACTGACAGTGAGTTCTGGGCTAGAATCAGGATCTAGTCCAATGGATCTCAACCTGTGGGTTGTGACCCCTTTGGGGAGGTGGGGGGTGTCAAATGACCCTTTCACAGGGTTGCCTAAGACTATATGCATATCATACTTTTACAGTTCATAACAGTAGCAAAATTATAGTTAAGAAATAGCAACAAAAATAATTTTATGGTTGGGGGTCACTGCAGCATGAGGAACTATACTGAGGGGTCACAGCATTAGGAAGGTTGAGAACCACTGATTTAGTTGCTCTGAGCCACATTCCTATTTGCCTTCCAGATAGCTAGTAGCCCCACCCCCTTTAGGTTTGTGTTCAGGCTCCTTCACCAAACCTGTTCTTAGTTTTAGTTATTCTGTGTGGGGGAGATAATGTCTTTTTTTAAGTCATCTGCAGCATTTGACAACACAGGCAACACTCAATCAGCAAGTATTTATTAAGTGCCTACTATGTATGTATAAGCATCATGGCTTGGGATCTGGGATTCAACAGAAACTACAAGGTCCCTGTTTCAGTGGGGTAAGGGTCATACACATACTAGGTAAAACAAGAGACTCAATACCTACAGCACTCAGGTAGGTAGAATTCTTAGTCTTCTTTCCTCAAAGGAGGATATATGTCTTACAGATACAGAGACCTAATACACTGCTGCTTTATGCCTTTCAGGCTGATGGTTCATGAAAAGTCAGGACAGAGACCTTCCCTAGGTCCAGCCTTACTACAGAACAATTTCTAACCTTAGTGCTTCCCTAGTCTGTGCAATCATGACTTCCACGTAGGTCACCAATACTGTACTTCTATTACTTCCTAACCCTTGACTCCAGGCTCCAGGCAATGACCCCTTCCCCCACTGCCATTTGCTCCCTCTGTGACTTGGCAAATTTTACAAATGATTCTCCAGGCTATAATGACTTTGCCTATGCAATCACTTCATCCCTCCATTTTCTTTTAAGCTTGATAAAACTTCCTTCCTCTCCTCCCTTTGAGATAGACTCTATCTCAAACATAATTTGCTCTCATACTCATGATCCTCCTGGCTCAGTCTCTGAAGCACCTGCTTGATTTTAAAGCCTTTCTTTGCAAGAAGCCAATAGCCTTTATCTATCTTGCCCTGCTACACCCATAAATCTAAGTAAGGACTTATATCACAAGCCAGGAGTTATGCTAGACATCCTGAGTACCTAAAACAGAACAAAACCAACAACAATCCTTGATTTCACATGGCTTTCAGTCTAGTAAGGAGCCCAAAAACAACTAATAAAATGTTTTGGCCCTTTGTTACCTACAGGCCAATGCTTGCTTCTTTTTTTCTGGTCCTATTTACAGTTCAGTTCTTTTTCTTTTATCTTTCATTCTTTTTATTCTTTTCTTTTTTTTTCTTCCCAGACAGGGTCTTTCTAACTAGCTCTGGCTGTCCTGGAACTCACTATGTAGATAAAGCTGGCCTCAAACTCAAAGAGATCATCAGATTGCCTCTGCCTCCCAAATGTTAGGATTAAAGGTATGTACACATGCCCAGTTCAAAATAATTTTTATTATCTAAACAGGCAAGTTTTTAAAAATTCTATGCCAGACATGGTGGTGGCACACCTTTAACCCCAGCACTCAGGAGGCAGAGGCAGGGACATCTCTGTGAGTTCCAAGACAGCCAGGGCTGTGTAGAGAGAGACTCTGAATCAACAAAACAATTTATATGCCTATTAATAAAAAATTCTGTGGGCAGTGGTGGTGCACACCTTTAATCCCAGCACTTGGGAGTCATATTTCTGTGAATTCAAGGCCAGCTTGGTCTATAGAATGAGTTCCAGAACTAAACAGAGAAATGTTATTCTACAAACAAAACAAAACGAACAACAACAACAACAAAAACAACACAAATCTGTTAGATTTCCAGGCCTGACCATGCAGTATGAGGTCTGTTACCACTAGAAATATATACAAGGGCTTACTTTATAAACAGCATGGTAGTACATACTTGAAACACCAGCACTTGGGAGGCAGAAGAAGGAGGATCAATAGCTTAAGGATAGTATTAGTCAGAGCCTGTCTCCTACCAAAGAAAAAAGGGCTCATTTTCTAGAAGATCAATCCATTTCTGAAAATGTCTATCTCTTGTAAACCCAAATCTGCCTCCAATACATCTAATTTTTTTCTCTGGGGTTCCATTATAAATGCTAACTTCCACCAGACTGGCCTCAAATAAAAAATTATTTGAGATCTGTTGTATTATACTTTCTCTAGGCTAAATAATCCCATTCCGTATCTACTTCTCACTTTAGCTGTCTCTTCAAAACCTTGCTATTTCACTAAGACTAATATCCAAAATTCTTTCACTAAAATTAACTTAAAGCAAATGCCTACTTGAAAAAGTAATTATTTGGGCTGGAGAGATGGCTCAGAGGTTAAGAGCATTGCCTGCTCTTCCAA
>LOJH01040172.1:0-14680 GCA_001685095.1 Ellobius talpinus | reverse complement strand
CTAGCTCTTGTAGACCAGGCTGGCCTTGAACTCACAGAGATCCACCTGCCTCTCTCTGCCTTCTGAGTGCTGGTATTAAAGGCATGCACTACCACCACCCGGCCCTAAAAATAAATTATTAGCCAAGTGGTGGTGGTGCACGCCTTTAATCCCAGCATTTGGGAGGCAGAGGCAGGCAGATCTCTAAGTTTGAGGCCAACCTGGTCTACAGAGCGAGTTCCAGGACTGCAAGGCATACACGGAGAAGCCCTGTCTCAAAAAAAACAAAACTGAAAACAAACAAAAAGAGATTTATTGATTTTAAATTTTATGTATGCAAGTGTTTTTTTTCTGTATGCATGTATGTGTACTCGGTTTCTTGAGGAGGGCAGAAGAGGACGACATCAGATTCCTTGGAACTGGAGTTACAGATGGTTGTGAGCCATCATGTGGGTGCTGGGAACTGAACCTGAGTCCTCGGCAAGAGCAACAAGCGCTCTTAACTGCGGAGCCATCTCTTCAGCCCCACCCCCCTTCTTGAGTAGAGGGTGAAAGAGAACTCTGAGGACAAATGTCTGATAAGGTTGACAGATAACACAAACCCTCGTTTGGAGAGCCAGCCTTGGACTTCAGTCTGTGGGATGCAGGAGCATTAAGGGGTCTATTCATTCAGCCTTGGGATTCAGGCACCCACTATGTGCCCGGTGTTGTTAAAATCCCAGAAATCCCACAGTGAGCAATACAATTGATGAAACCTTCTTTTGGGAGCTTGCGTTTTAGGTAGAGACAGGGATGGGAAAATGACTAGACAGTGGTTTAATTCCAAAATGCTGTGCAGAAAACACAAAAGACAAGTCACAGAGTGTGTGGCTGCAAGAGCAGGTGGCTGGCCTTGGAGACACTAGGAAGAGGGAGGCATTATTCAAAGGGCTGCCCCAGGTCAGAGGCATACTGTGGGATTGGACTTGGCGTTCTCCAGTGTGGCTGGACTATGAAACCTGTGCGGGAAGAAGGCAGGTTCCGCAGGAGCCTACGGAGCATGCGTGGCAAGGCGTCGGGGCTTGTCTGTGGGAACTCCTGGGAGTCCCTGAAGACTGGAGGAAGGAAGGTGCCAATGAGCATGCTCGCCCATGGAACTACATTTCAGCTTTTGGACAGCTCCCTGCAACGGGGAGTCCCAGCAGCCTCGGAGCCCAAGGACTTGGTTTGGTGGTGTCAACTCTGTGTTGGAGCAAAGCAGGGAGGGGCTGTGGGCTGATAGGAGTCTGAGTACAGTAGGAGACGCTGGGGCTTCTGGTATGAGAGTAGGGTCTCTTCCAGGGAAGCCTACGGCCAGGTACCTGCTCCCTGAGGGACTGGTGGCTCTGGGTGCCAAGGACTCTCCCCAGAAGATATATAGGCTGAGACGTGTGCAGGCTAGCAAGAAACGCAGTCTTTGGGCTCAGGGAGACTCTGGGACTTTGTTCTGTGATTGTTCTTGGCTTCCCCGTCATTAAAATGGGAAGAATACAAAACGAAGCCCACTATTTTGTGTGCTGACTCAAAAAATTAACAAGGAGTCCCAAGCATGGTTGTGCCAGTAAGGTGCTTGAGGATATGAATTCAAACCCCCATAACCCACTTTAAAAGATACTGGGTGTGATAACACAGGCTCATCATCCCAGCTCTGTGGAGGCAGGGACAGGAGGATTCCTGGGACTTATTGGCCAGCCAGTCTAGCCTAATTGGTGAGCCCCCAACTAGCGCAACACCTTGTCTCAAAGGAGGCATTTCTGAGGATGATTCCTGTGGTTGTCCTTTGGCTTCCACACACGTGTGACATATGTATGCACTCCTGTGCATGCATGCACCCCCCCACACACTTTTTTTTCGTAGGAAGAAAGTGGGTGATAACAGTCCCTGCCTCTAACATGCTGCCTAGGACTCAGGTGATCTCAAGCACGCAGAGGAGTCTATGTGAAGAACGCTTTTAGCCTCCCTGATCCCATCTCTCCATAGCTGCTTGGATCATCTCACTTGTTCTTGACTCTTTTGAGACAGAGAGCTGGAAGAGCCCCCTGACGTGGTGTCTGCCCCTTGCATTCAGGTGGGAAGATTGTAAGTTCAAGGCCAGTCTGAGCTGCACAGTTAGACCTCATAACAGAAAACTAAACAGGTTGGGAGGGCTGAGGAGATGGCTCAGTCAGCAAAGTGCCTGCCACACAAGCACAAGGGTTTGAGTTTGATTTTCAGCACCTATGTTAAAAAAAAAGGCTGGGCACAGGCAATGTGTGCGTGCTGTGCCAGCACCGGGGGGGGGGCAGAGGCAATGTGTGTGTGCTATGCCAGCGCTGGGGAGGCAGAGGCAGGAGCATCCCTGGGGCTCACTGATCAGCCAGTCTAGGATAATCAGTGAGATTCAGGTTCAGTAAGAGATCCTATCTTAAAAAGTAATAATAATAAGTTGGGCCTTGGTAGTACCCACCTTTAATCCCAGCACTCAGGAGGCAGAGGCAGGTGGGATCCCTGAGATCGAGGTCAGCCCGGTCTACAGAGCAAGTTCCAGGACAGCCAGGGCTACACAGAGAAACCCTGTCTCAAAAAACAAGATAATAATAATAAAAATAATAACAATATGAGGAACAATTGAGGAAGACATCTAATGCTGACCTTGGCCTCTACACGCATACATACACTCTTGAGCATCCACACACATATTCACACACATGCACAAATGAGCCACCTGTGGTTCTTACCTGTAATCTGAGCACTAGGGTCTGAGGGAGGAGGACTGACACAAGTTCAAGGCCAGCCTCGGGTACAGAATGAGTTTAGAATTTTCCTGTCTCCTATACAGAGATGGAGAACTGAGCCCAGGGTACTCACCCTCAGTCATCAGGTGGTCGGTGCGAGAGCAGGTGTCTCATGGGGCTGTGTGTGTGGAGGGTATTTTGCTTGCATGTGTGCCTGTGTACCATATGTATGCCTGGTGCCCATGGAGGTTAGACGAAGGTGTCAGATCCCCCTGGAACTTGAGTAACAGGTGACTGTGAGATGCCATGTGGGTTCTGGGAACTGAACCCAGGTCCTCTGGAAGAGCAGTCAGTGCTCTTAACCACTGAGTCATCTCTCTAGTCCTGCTGACCTTTTATGGTCTCTGAACCACATTGCAGAGATTCACTTCTTCCTTGAGGTAACCAGGAAACTCTAGCAGCCTTGTGGAAATGGGGGTGGCACCAGGGTATGGGGAGGAACGCCTGCTTGTGTCCATGTGGATCCACAAAGCCTGTGCTGCTGCCTGGTGTCATCCCCTGCTACCACCAACCTGTCCTTTCCCCTCCACATCTGCTCCTTGCCCCATTCCTGGACCACTGTCCCAGCCTTTCCACCACCCACCCTTCTTGCCTCCAGTTTACCCAAAAGTCTTCCTGAGGGATCTCTTGACTCAGAATAGCTACCAGAAGATTTCCGTCAACTTAAGTTTAGGGGCGCATGTCTGTAATCTTAGCACCCAGGAGGCTGAGGTGGGAGAATCAAAAGCCTGAGCTACATGGCAAGATGCTGTCTCAAGGGAAGAGGAGGGGGAGGAGTAGAGAGGGGAGAGGAGGAGGAGCCACAGAAGCTGCCTCTGCTGTCACTGGCTCTCATCTCCCACAGGGTGGAGACCTCTTTGGGCTCTAATTTTCATGAGCTTAGCCCCCCTTCATTATATCTGATGGTGGAAAGAGTTCTAGGTACCTGAGGTTTGTTTTTGATTCCACCACCTTCTCAACTTGTATCATCATCCAGTTTCCAAATCTTGCTTTTGCCTGTTGGCAAACTTGTCTCCAGGAATACCTGCCAAAGTCTTTTCTCTCCTACTGCTATAACCTGGCTCTGCCTTGTCACACCGGCTGCCCCTCGCAATGCCTTTTAGTGCATCCCTCCACAGCAGCCCCTAATATGGTGGAGGGAAGAGGCTGCTTGTTTGTCCCCGGCTGCTCAGCCCTGAAATAATCACACAGAAACTATATTGTTTAAATCACTGCTTGGCCCATTAGCTCTAGCTTCTTACTGGCTAACTCTTACATCTGAATTTAACCCATCTGCATTAATTTGTGCATCACCACAAGGTTGTGGCTTACCAGGAAAGTTTCAGCACATCTGTCTCTGTGGGTGGGTCCATGGCTCCTCCCTGACTCCGCCTTCTTCCTCCCAGCATTCAGTTTAGCCCCCCCATTCCCTGCACAGGCCCAAGACAGTTTCTTTATTAACCAATGGTATTCACAGNAAATCACTGCTTGGCCCATTAGCTCTAGCTTCTTACTGGCTAACTCTTACATCTGAATTTAACCCATCTGCATTAATTTGTGCATCACCACAAGGTTGTGGCTTACCAGGAAAGTTTCAGCACATCTGTCTCTGTGGGTGGGTCCATGGCTCCTCCCTGACTCCGCCTTCTTCCTCCCAGCATTCAGTTTAGCCCCCCCATTCCCTGCACAGGCCCAAGACAGTTTCTTTATTAACCAATGGTATTCACAGCATAAAGAGGGAAATTCCACATCACTAGTGTTCATTAAAGTGCTTACAGAGAGGCTGGAGAGATGACTCCAAGGTTAAGAGTGCTGGCTGTTCTTCCAGAGGACCCAGGTTCAATTCCCAGCACCCACGTGACAGCTCACAACTGTTGGTAATTCCAGTCTCTGGGGATCCAGTCAACTCTTCTGGCCTCTGTGGGCCCCAGGCATGTACATGGTACACATACATACATGCAGGCAAAAGACTCATACACATAATTAAAAGTAATTTTTAAAAAGTCTTTAAAATATTCACAGAGGGGCAGGGAGATAAGTCGTTGGTAAAGGGCCTGCAGCACAAACTTAGGGACCTGAGAGAGAGATTTAAGGGGCTGGGAGACAGCTCAGTGGTGAAGAGCAGGTGCTGTTCTTGCAGAGGACCGGTGTTTGGTTCCCAGCACCCACATGTCAGCTCACAACCATCTGAGGCTTCAGTTTCAGGGAATCCAGTGTCCTCTTCTGACCTCCGTGGTCTCTAGGAACACATATGGTGCATAGACATACATGCAGACAAAACACTCATACGCGTAAGATAAAGTAAACCTTTTTTTTTTAAAAAAAAATCACAGAGCTCAGTTTGAGTTCAGAAACCAAGAGAGTGGGCAGGAGGTGGGCACTTGGTGCTTCTGCACACTCCAGAGCTGGGGCTGAGCGTGGCTGCAGAGTGTCTGGGGTAGTGAGACCAGCTACATATCCCTGTGTGCACGAGTTTGCTCGCTACCCCTAACATTCTGTTTTCCTGTTTGTTCAGGCTGCTAAGTCAGTTGTCCCTAATGTTCCAGAGGCTGCCCCTTGACCTGGGCTCCACCAAAGACCAGCTGTTTACAGATACAATCCAGATAGAGGCTGGGCCGAAGATTGCTACTATTGACTCTTAGGGCCAAGTTCATCCTCTGCCTCAATTACCAGTTCCATGGCCTGCGACTCCATCTCTGTGTCCCATCAGGCTAGGGGTCCGAGGGGCCTCTCTGAGCACCTGCATGCCTCTCGCCTGGGGGAGAGACCTTTTGAGTTTCCTGCAGACCACGGCTGCTAGGTGATAAGATTGCTAAGGATAGCAGGAGTTCAGAGAGGTACCAGAAGACTGAGCCATGGAGAAGGTTCCCAGGGGTGGCCAAGAGGAAGAGGCCATGGCAGGGAGCCATGAGGGGTGAAGAATCTCACTCTACTGTCCCCGGTGGGCTGGCTGCTCCCCCCTACGGCTCCCTAGCGGGCCCCCGGGGGACCTCGCTCTAATAATGTATTTGATCGACTCGCCGGCCGCGTACAAGCGATTATTGTCTTGTCGGGAGTCAAACGTATCGATCCGGCGAGAAATATGAGCGGAGCAATGGGGCCCGCGTGTCAGTTACCGGCCCCGCTGGCCCTGGGGAGCCCCCTACGTCTCCTTTAATTACCGCTCAGCCTTGAGCCCAGTTTTGCCTACCCCATACTGTCTCCCTCCAGGCTGCCTGCACCTCTAGTGGCCCCCTCTCCTCCCCAAATGCCTGTGCCCTACCTGCCTTACTCATCGAGGCCCCAGGCCTCTTCTGTGGCAGGGAGATCACTTTCCACACCTTACCTACGCCATTCCAATCTGCCAGCTCCCCATGTCATGTCCCCCAAACTCTGCCCCTTTGTTTTTCGCCCCTTCTTCAGGATCCCCTGTATAGGCCCAGAGGCTCAGATTCAGTGTTCAGCCTGGAAGGTAAAAGGGGTGGGATTTATCCTTAGGGGGGGACCATTGAGGCCTTGGCACCCTGGCCTCACCTGTAGACCCAGGAATATCTCACTGGAAATGGGTGGTCCTTCTTCTCTTTGCTCACCATCTGGGGCTTAGCCCCGTGTCTATGCTTCTGACATGCATGATGTTGAACTGGTAAAAGATGGGGTGTGGGGGAGGGGTAGCAGCTGAGTTTTATCCCTCCAAAACGCCCTAAAGCACCTCCACTACTCTGATTTCCAGCCCCTCCAAACATAAATCTTAAACAAAAATGGAGCTTACTGGGCGAATGAGGCTCCAAGACAAGAATCCACTACCCTGCTGCCCCCGAGTTCTTCCGGGAAGACCCTCGCGTCTGGAAGTCCTGCAGCCGGCTGCTGTGGGTCTGCAGATGTCCTCCGAAATGGCCTTTCCGATAATGGGATGTTGTAGATGCCTAGAAACTGCCTCTCCGTGTGTAGTATAAGAGCTGAGTCCGTTCCCGTCAGGCCCACTGCTAGGTCTTGGGGTGTCCCGGTGCGTAGGGCTAGGGGCAGAGGACACAGGTAGTTCTTTGTGTCCTTCGTGGCTCTGCACGTGGGAATGTGGGCACATGTGGCTAGACCTGGGCTGTCCATGTGTGTAGATGTGTCTGTGCCTGTGGGTCTGTACGAGGTGGTAGGAGTATGTGTGGTGGAGGGACCTTGGTGTGTGTGTGTGTGTGTGTGTGTGTATAAAATGCTGGGGGTCTGAGAAGAAATACTTCAGTGTGTGTATGTGTGTAGAAGAATGAATCCAGTCGTCTGCGTGAGTACGTGTGGTTTGGGGGACCTTCCAACTTGGGGTGTAGAGTGTCTTGGCTGGCCCTAGTAGATAGGAGAACTATTTGGGAGACGCCAGGGCAGCTCAGCAACCTCGGACTGGAGGTTGGGAGCTGAGAGGAAGAAGGGGGCAGTTGGCTCGGGCGAGCCTTTGTCTGGGCCACCGTGCGCCGGGAGTCGTGCGCCTTTGTGTGACCCTCGCAGGTGTGCGCGCGGGGCGGGGGAGGATGCGGGCTGGGAGGGAGCGGAGGGCGGGGCTCCCTCCGTAGCCGGCCCCGCCCTCCAGCCCATTGGCTGGACGCTGCCGCCCTCTGGCGGGCTTCAAGAAAACCGCAGGGCTGAGAGCCGAGCGGCGGGAAGGGCAGCACAGGAAACCTCCGGACTCATGTTCAGCTCCACTGCCGGGGGGCGGGTGCACGCATTTAGCCTCTGACAAACTTCTAGCTGTCCCTGGCTACGGCTTCGACCCTTCTCCCTCACTGCCACCGCCCATGGGCATTATTTCTTCCTAGTGGTGGCCCGGGATGTCTTACCGGTGGCGCAGGTTGCTTGCTGGCCTTGGTTGGTCCATAGCATCCTGTTTTTTTTGTTGTTGTTTTTTGTTTTTTGGCTTTGTTGCTTCTTGGCCCTGGGTCCCTGAGAAAGTCAGTGTTTACTTCTCTGATCCTGTCATTCCGTTTGTGAAACGAAGCACAAAATACTGGCCTGTAAGATGACACCTGTTAGGTGGGAGGTGCAAGGTCAGGGACTGAGAGAAGCCTCCGCGAATAAACCCAGAACTATGCTTGCCATTGCTATTGTGTGGCCTCACTTCTCTCAGCCCACAGGTCCTGTTCCAGATGTGTTCACCCCCATGTTGGGGGACAGGGGGACTGTACAGACACACCTCCTGGTGTGGTCCCTGGAAGAGTCAATTCTTCCAGTTCCCTCGCTTTCCACCCCACTAGCCCCCCACCCTCAAATAACACACATGATTTGGGGTTGACTGGGCCACTAGGGTAGGTCTGTGGGCCAGGGTATTTTCCCTTGCGTAGGGGGGCGGACCGACCCTGTGGTTTCCTCCTGGGGTGACTTCCGGCAGGGAGGGCTGGCCCCTAGAGAGGGCGGGGAGATGACACAGTTGTTCCCCAGCCCTGGCTGGCGGGCAGCATGGTTCACTCCAGCA
Source organism: Ellobius talpinus (assembly GCA_001685095.1). Lineage (NCBI taxonomy): Eukaryota > Metazoa > Chordata > Mammalia > Rodentia > Cricetidae > Ellobius > Ellobius talpinus. The sequence goes on along the minus strand of LOJH01040172.1, from coordinate 6,499 downwards.
TGGGGGCTCCAGGTAAGCGATTAATGTCTTCTAATGGGTGGGGATGAGAGACGGCATGTTTGGGGCCGCTCTGCTGACCACCACTGCAGACCCTCCCTGCACCACTCTTCAGCTGTCCTCCTTGGTTGTGCGTCCAGCGCTTCAGGAACGCCCCTTTCTTCCCTCCCCTGGTCTCTCTCCTCAGCTCCCCTTTGCTGCTGTTTTGCAACAGGCACTGGGAGCTTCCAGTCTGTCTCCCTACTGAGGGGACTGAAGATGGGAGGGAGTCAGGTGTTGGAAGCTGGACTTCATGTGGGGAACAGGTGGGTTGGACAACTTGGGTGAAGCTGCAGCAGGATGGGAAAGGTCAAACTGTTGCATTTGGGTGGTGCCATTCTCCTCCAAGCTGGTGTCTGCAAGTGTGCGTATGTGTGGGTGTGGTATTGCAAGCCCTGTGTTTATCACTCTCAGGTAGCTTGGGCATAATCCAGTGTTGAGGGCTGCTGGGTGGCATCCCCTGTATGGGCCTTAGCAACCATGTCTTGCCCCATCTCATTCATCTCAGTGGTTCTTTCCTCATGAAAGTCTTCCCTGGTCTCCCCAGTGCAAAATGACACTAATCCTGTCCCTCTGGTGCCTCATCCCTCTTTGGCTTTCTCCATGGTGCCTGCGTTCTGTGTTTGTGCATTGCTATGCAGGCACCATACCGGGTGACTGATGACTCGTTTTGGAGAAGGTGGACATCTCCGTCCAGGCTGAGCATGCCTCCGCGGCATGCTTGGAACCATAAAGGAACCTGGCACAGTGCTGGGACATGGCAAGGGCTCACTGCTTCATGGTTGCTTACTGCTGAGTGTGTGTCAAGTTCCTGGGTGACCACAGTTGTGAGTCTTGGCTAGTGTGTATCCCTCCTATGTCCACCAGTGTGTGGGACTGGGCCTCTTCAACCACCTCCATCCACTGGACAGTTCTCTGTTGGGTGTTAGTGTTGGGAATACAGCCGTGTGAGACAGCTTTAGATCTGCCCTGCTGGAGCTCCAAGTCCAATGGGAAGGACAGTCCTGTGGTGGTCAGGGTGGGATGAGGAAGCAGGCAGAGTAGAGCCCAGAAGACAACCAGTTCAGCTATCATGGTGGCAGGGAGGGCTTGCTGGAGGAGTTGTCTGAGCTAGGATACAAACAATGAAGGTAGGCAGATTATAGACTGACATGTATTCATTCACTGAGGTGACTGTGGCTGTATACATGTTCAGTGTATACACAAGGTCCAGACTGTCTGCACATGTGTCCTGACTGCACTACTGATTTGTGCTTGTTTGAGGTCAAGCAAGAGCTTGTAGGCCCTGGACCAAACATTGTACCCTTTACTGGGAATTTTTCTCAAGGGTGAAAGAAAGAAAAAGTCCTACCCAGGAGCTGTTACAGGTTTTCACCATGTAATATTGACAAGAATCAATACATTGGCAGGATGTGATTAATACACTGTGGGCTTGGGCGGGCCACTCACTGCATTGTCCCCATCTGTGAAGTATCTCAGGGGTCTGCTTGGTTATCTCTCAGAGCGCTCTGACTCTGGATGTGAGCATATCAAATATGTCTGTACCTCTGGATTTGCGAGTGTGCGCGTGTCTGTGTACCACTCTGGATGTGAGTATATGTGGCTGCATGACATTTTGTACACCAGCCTGTGGTATCGTGTCTAAGCGTGTGTCTCCCTGTAGGTCTTGTGTATGTGGGTGTGCATGGATATAGCATGGATATGTGTGTGTGCACCACACATGCAAAAGTGAGTGTGGTTAAGTCTCTGTAGAGGTCAGAGGTCACCTCAGGATATCAGTCCTTGCCTTCTTCCTTCTTTACCACAGGCTAGCTGGTCGGCCGGCTCCTCGGTAGTTTTTACCACAGGCTAGCTGGTCGGCCGGCTCCTGGGTAGTTTTTACCACAGGCTAGCTGGTCGGCTGGCTCCTAGGTAGTTTTTAACCACAGGCTAACTGGTCGGCCGGCTCCTAGGTAGTTTTTACCACAGGCTAGCTGGTCGGTCAGTTCCTAGGTAGTTTTTACCTCTTGTCCTGCCATCAAAGCACTGGGATTGCAGAACATGCATTACTGAATCCTGCTTTTTGAAAACAGGGTCCTAGGGACTTGAACCCATGTCCTCATGTTTGCATGGCAGGTGTTTTACCCACTGAGCCATTTCCCCAGTTCCTCTATCTACAAACTTAAGGAAGGTCTTCTTTGGCATCACAGGATATGATAGATAGGACCAAGCTTGGCTTGTTTTGGGTTGTGCCAACCCTAGTCCACCAGGGTCCTTCCATGCATTCATTTATCTGTTCAGACTGAGGCTGTGCAGGCTGGTGTCCTCATTGTGCCCTCCTCTCTGGGGTCTGTACACACCCATGTAGGGGTGGGGAGGTTGGCCTCACTGTCTGTGACTGTGGTGCGCGCCACTCCACCTGCTGAGCCTACTACCTGAATCCCTGTCCCTCCTGACAGCACAGAAGTGTTCAGTCCCTTGAGGTTACCTGGGACAGCTGTAGGACTGGGAGGTGTGAGGTGTCACTGCTGGGGAGGCAGGGGCCTGGGCCAGCTGGGCCCACAGAGGTTCCCAGCAGCGCCCAACCCTGCCTGTGGGGGCTCCCAGGCCATAGACTCAATGAAGGCTGTGGAGGCAGAGGACCCAGGGGACAGGCCAATGGGGCCAGGAGGGTGAGGGGCAGTCCTCGGGCTCTCTATATTTAGCCCCATTTTCGGTAAGTACTAACGAGAAGCTAGCCTAAGTCTGCTAAAAACTGGCTGGGGGAAACGCAGAGGAGAAGTGAAAGTCAGGGAGGGAGGGCCGGGGAGGGCAGAAGAGACCCAGGGTCCCAGGCCTGGGCCATTTGGGGCAAGTGAGGGTGAACTCAGACCTTGGACAGCCTGGGGGTGGGTCTGGCCTGAGGGTGGTAGAACTTAAGGGACAAGGCAGCCCTGAGAGAGCCCGGTATTTTTCCCTGCCAGTTCCTGCAAAAAGTCACACATGACCTGGGATGACAGAGAGGGGCAACCATAAATAGCCTCATAACTTTTCCATGTGATTGAGACTTCAGGAGGTACCATGGTTCTAGAGCACGCTGAAATTGGGGGGATTATAAAAATCTCCATGCCGGTACTGGGGGTGTGGTTCAGTGGTAGAGCGCTTGCTGAGAACGCACAAGGCCCTGGGTTCTAGTCCTCATAGCACACACATGCACACACTCGCACACGAGTGTGTGTATATTTTAAGAAAATAGATCTGGAGGCTCAGGTCACCCTAGGTGCCTCTGAATCCGAAGTCTGGGTGGCAATGGCAGCAGATTGCAGCAGAGTGGGGGCAGTGATTAGGGCATCCCTGCCTGGACCAGGGCTGAGGCGGAGCCTGTGGTGGCTGATGCCCCAACCCCTGATCCCGGGGCAACATTTGGCTTATGGTGAAAATGGAGCTCTGTCCATGTGCGGGTTCATGTTTGTTTCTCAGTGCTTGGCAGATTGATACAAGAGGAATGTTGAATTTGAGACCAGCCTAGTCTACATAGTGAGTTCCAGAACAGCCAGGGCTAGACCTACAACAACATACAGGCTAGGACTAGTTGCACAGGCCATAATCCAAGCTCCCTGGGAGGCTGAGGCAAGAGGATTGCAAGTTCAAGACCAGCCTGAACAAATTATCAAGACCCTGTCTGGTAAAAAAGTGAAAATCAGAGCCAAGGATGTACTTTACTTGGCAGGGTGCTTGCCTAACATGGGTTTGAACCCCAGCACCACATATACCAGACATTGGTGCATGCCCAGCACTCAGAGCGGAGGCAGGGAACCCTGAGTCCAAGGTCATCTTTGAATATACTGAGTTTTGAGGCCTTTGCTACATGAGACCCTGTCTCCAAAGGGAAGAACTGTGACCATAGTTCAGTGGTAGAGCTCCTGCCTAGAATCCTCCAGTGAGGGGCTGGGGGTGTGTCTCAGCAGTAGAGCCCATACCTAGAATCCCCTAGTGAGGGGCTTGGGGCCTGGGTCAGTGGCAGAGTCCCTGCCTAGTGTGGTTGAGGACTTCAGTTGAATTGGTCCATCTGTCAGTGGAACCCTCCATAGAATAACTTGGCCCTTCTCTTGACAGGCATGGAATGCTGGGTCATGGTTTGAAATTTTAGAAAGAACAAGAAAAACAGAATGGTAGTGGTGTTTTCCCTCAGACTGTTTTATCCCTAGCTACCATCCCCTCTAAGGGCAGAATCAGGGTCACTTCCTTAGGTGGACAAGGTATAATGGGGAGCATAGTCGGAGAAGCCGAGAGGAGAGAGACACTGACTACGTGGAGGGCAAGGGAGGGTTGTACAGACAAGGCGACCCTAGGCAGAGGCTCAAAGAGAAGAGGAGGGAAGGGTCCCAGGAGCAGGGAGCAGAGGGAAAGGTCTGGAGGATGGGGCTCAGGACCTGGGGTCACAATCAGCTATGATGACCCCAAGATTAAACTAGACCTGCTCTGGGGGTGTCCCCAGGCTGATGAGAGAGACACATGGAGCCCAGAAGGCTTCAGCCTCTGGTTGGTAATGGAGATGATGGTGCAGAGGGAACTGGAGCACAGACAACAGGGAGAGACTCTCATCTCCCAGCCAGGACCATCAGGCTGGTGGCTTCGTAGAGGACACCCTGTGCTAGATCCTGAAGCATGAATGTGGCGGGCAGGTGGACAGAGTGGGGGTCAACTGGTGTGTGTTGAGGCTTCAGGGGAGGTGAGACAGGGACCAGGAAGAAAGATTGAGCTTTTAAGGAAAGGACCTACAGCAGACAGTCAAGACCTGCTCTGGGCTGGTGACAGTCAGAGCAGATGGCCTGGTTTATGAGAGAGGGGCCTGGACAAGACACCATAGTCCTGGGACTCGGGTGCAGCTCGAGGGGAAGAACCATGGGTGCTTGGATTGCTTTAAGAAAGTGTCACGGAGCAGGTGGTTGAAGGGACCCTGATATGTTCTGTAATCCTGGGGGCTGCAGATCTGAGATGGGGTTTTGGTGGCCTGTGTCTATGGCTTGCAGGTGACTGTGTTCTTCTAATGACTCTCCATGGTCTTCCCTCTGTGTGTGTCTCTGTCCCCTCTCCCTCTTTGAAACTCCCAGAATCCTCCTGTCTTAGCTTTCTTGGTGCTGAGGTTGCAGGCCGTATTCATCCTCTTATAAACGACAGTGGTCAGCTTAGATAATGATTTTGCTTTACCTTATTTCATTTAAGACCCTGCTTTTCAAATCAGGTGTGGTGTATACCTGTAATCCCAGAACTGGGGGAGATCATGCAGGAGGACTGTGAGTTTGAAGCCATCTGGGGATACCCAGTGAGCCCTTGGTTGTGCTTGCCTAGCAGGCATGAAGCCCTGGGTTAAGTCCTTAGCCCCTCCTAAAGTGTTGGTGCAAATGATCCCAGCACTCAGGAGGTGGTGGGAGCAGGGGAGTCAGAAGCTAAAAATCACTCTACATAGTGAGTTCAGAGTTAGCCTGGGCTACATGACACCCTGACTCAAGAAAAAAAAAATTAGAGTCAGCAAGATGGGTGAGAGGCAAGCCTAAGGACCTGAGTTCAATCCCTGGAACTTCCACATGGTGGAAGGAGAGAACCAAGTCCTGTCCTCTGAGCTCTACTCACCTGCCGTAGCACATATGTGTACTCGTACACGTGAATATTAAACATTTTGAAATGAAGAAGTTTTTAAAAAGATTCTGTCTTTAAAACCAAAAAACATTTTTGGCTAGACAGTGGTAACACATGCCTTTAATCCCAGCACTCAGGAAGCAGAGGCAGGTGGATCTCTGAGTTCGAGGCCAGCCTGGTCTGCAGAGCTAGTTCCAGGACAGCTAGGGCTACACAGAGGAACCCTGTCTCAAAATAAATAAATAAATAAAAATTAAAAATCCTATCTCCAAATACAGTTTCATTCAAAGTAGGCTAGATATGTGGCTTTGGGGGTGGGGGGACTTACCTCATAGCAGAGGGCAGGGACATGCGTGGAACTTCTGGGGTGTCAAGGCCAGAGGCTTCCCCATTCTGGGCAGTGGAGGCATTTGGCAGGTGGGAGTCACAGAACCTGCCGACTGTGGTCCCTGTCAGGCGGATTCCATAAGCAGGGCAAGATGTTCTCAGTGTTGAAGAGCAGTGAGGTACTCGATGTGTGATGGGGTAAAAAGAGAAGTCGAGGGTGGTGGCCAGACCCTGAGGGCCAGGCTAGGGGACCCGGATATTTCTTGACAAGAAGGAGCTAGATGGAAGGCTGTTGAATCAGGCATAGGAAGTGGCAATGGAGCGAATGTTGTGTTTCGGGGATGCTACAAGGGCTAGGATTCTGGACCCAGGGAGGAATAGACGCTGCCTGGAGAAGGGCTGAGGTCAGGTGAATTAGGACTAGCCTTCATCACTGCCCAACTCCTGCTTCATCTCTGTGCATCACTCATTGGCAGCCAGTCTGTGTCTGAGTGCCTACGCCCCTCTCCAACCCTCCCCAGTCCCCTATCTTCCCCTC
>LOJH01040171.1:328-15738 GCA_001685095.1 Ellobius talpinus | reverse complement strand
AGGTTGTTTCCAGGTTCTGGCTATGACAAACAATGCTGCTGTGAACATAGTTGATCACATGTCCTTGTGGTACAATTGAGCATCCTTTGGGTATATACCCAAAAGTGGTATTGCTGTGTCTTGAGTAAGGTTGTTTTCTAATTTTTTGGGAAATCGTAATACTGATATCAAAAGGGGCTGTAGCAGTTTGCACTCCCACTAGCAATGCAGGAGTGTTCCCTTTACCCCACATCCTCTCCAGCAGAACTTGTCACCAGTGTTTTTCATCTTGGCCATTCTTACAGGTATAAGATGGAATCCCAGAGATAACTTTTGTATTTTCTTTATGGTGCACTTCACTAGCTAAAAGTAGAATCCAAAGGATCAATGTCATCATAAGGTAAAACATGACAATTATCTATGTCGTGTTTTCTGGTATATACTGGATGATAGAATTTCTGTTAAGAATACTCCACCACTTATTTTAATTGTTAGTCTCATATGTTAATATAAAAAGACGTTTTAAATCACAAACTGTACAATAAATCATGGTTCTTTACAATTCTACTTACATTAAGGATAATTTCCTATGGGAACACATAGTTTGTCTCCAGTGGATATGCTGAAATAGATAAGGAGTTCTGCAAGCTGGAGAAATAGTCTTCTCCAAGAAAAGCACACCAATTGGTTATCCGACACTAAATGGTCAGCCCTGAAGGCATACATACGAGTAACATTTCGTAGATTGGGCAGATTATATTTAGTTATACATATGCAAGTAACAACAGTTAAAATAAAAGGATGGCATGAATTTGAATGAGAAAAATAATAGGAAGGCTTGGAAGGAGGGAAGAAATATTAAAATAAAAACAAATGAAAAAGTCTAAAAAGCATATAGAATTGCCAGTTTGGAGGAATGGTGTGAAGTCTCAGCAGCCAAGTCTTCCTGCAGTTCCCACAGGGAAAGAGAGAATGGTGGGTGCCCTTTGGCAAGTACAGAAAGTTAAGTGAACAACACTTCTCTCACTTCCTGTGTGTTTCTAGAATTTGGTTTTATTCAGATATCAGATATCAGATGGGTTTTTTGATCTTGGGAAAGACAGCTTAGTGGCAAAAAAAGAATCAATGTTTGTCTAACCCTGTTATGGCAATTTATCCATATATTTGTATTTTCTACTGTTGGTCTGGGATGGTCACATACCAGGGAGTATTCTCAAAAAAATTTTAGGAAATATTTTCTTTACAGTAAAAAGAAATGAAAAAAATACAAAACAAAAAAAAACAAACAAAAAGAGTACTTGTGGCTCTTAAGGTCCACATCAGACACCTTTCAACCTGAAACAATGTTTTACCCTGTTCCATATATACACATTTCCAAATACACATATGCACACATATACACACAAACACATACACACTAAAATAAATCTTTAAATTGTCAAATTAGTCTGAAAATATAAGCAAAGATATAGTCTATATTTTTACAACCAAGAAAATTATGTAATTTCACTGCTTCAGTAATTTAAGCATAACATTTACTACTAGAGCTCTCTCCTTTCTCTTGTTTGTAAAGCCCTACTTTCCTCCACTTAATCTGAATTGGAGAGTTGATTGACTTAGCTAACAAGCCACTTCTAGGCAGAAATATTGACTATTATGCTTAAGATTGGGTAATTTCACTATGTAAAGGCAATCCAGTGCACAACACAGCAAAGGCAGGGAAAATTGAACTGTGGGCATGCTGCTTTGTAGAGTTTTCACTGTTTTCCTTGTTAAGCCTGTCAGACAACAGGAAAGGAGTTGAATGAGACTTAGAAACTAGACTTTCTGGAGGCTGATCTCTTGCTTTGAAGGTAAGCACAAGAAAACCTAGAGTACAAATAAAAGTTTCAACAAAATCATTTCAGATGATGGGAGGTATTTCAATACTGACCTTCACTTCTGGTGGTTTTGACAAAGACCCACACACAACTAACTAACAACAATTAGCAATGAATATTATCTTACTTGATTGCTTAATGAAAAGCTCATCCATAGTCTTCAAAGAGGTATGCTTTACAATCTCAAAGACAGGTAATGGTGTCAGAGGGCTGTGGGAGCATGGAGAGTTTGCCAATCCAGAACCGAATTGAACTCATTGTAATTTATTGGTAGCCTATCCTGAGAGATTCTGTGACACCTCTCCAGTCATCTGCTCAATTGTGAATTCTTCTCTTTCTTTCTCCTGTCTCTTTCTGATGTTGTATGCATCTGCATCATACACATGCCCATACACATAAATAAACATTAGCATTTTTTGAAATTATAATACAATTATATTTCTCCCTTCTCTTTTCTCTTTCTGAACCATCCCATACCTGCTCTTTCAAACTTATGGTCTGTTGCTTTCTTTAGTTGTTTTGTATACTTCTTTATATTTGTTAAGTTAAAGCCTCCTGGACTTCTACTCATCCACTTTGGCATGTCATAGGTCAGCTCTTAAATACATTTTATTTTTCTTCCCCAAATATTGGTTTACTAAACAAGAAAATCTAATTTTATTTAAAACTATAGGTACAACAGGGACTGGAGAGATAATTTGGCAGTTAAGACCTGTTTCAGAGAACCCATGTTTAGTTTCTATTGCCACATGGTTGCTCACAACCATCTGTCACTTCAGTTCCAAAGGATCTGACACTCTCTTCTTTTTGCTGTAGGCACCAGGCACACAAATGGTGCACAGATGTACATCCAGGAGAGAACCAATATACATAAAATAAAAATAATTAACTTATAAAGACAAAATTATAGTTGCATTTATATTAAAGAATTATTCTTCCATCTGGGGAAGGGATAAACTATGCTTGTTTACTCTCTTTCCTTCAGAAAACCAAATTTTTCATCTTTTCAATCTTTGATCCACTAACAATAAATTGTAAGTTTGAAACCGCAAGTGTCCATTGGCAGATATACTTAAGATTAACTTGTTGATCAGGGATCACTATGAAGTTAATAGATAGCCCTAACATTCAAATTTATGAACTACCTCCTCACAGGTTATAAGAACTCATTGTGATAAGTAAGTGATTTAATCCTATAAAGTAGGCATATATGTTTGGAATTAGTAGTAATGGTTAATACTAATACTAAACCTCCCCTTCCTTGAAGTCCATTTCTTTTCAGTTCCTTCCCAACCTGAGAGAATAGCTCAGAAAGCAACACCAAGAAGCATAGCCATATAATTAGTCTTGAGAGACCTGACAAAAGTGGTTATGGCGATAGTCCTTGGTGTGATGTTCTTTGCACATGTACATTATGACAATCTTTATAGGAATTTATCAATACTGCCTCAAAAGAATTTAGCAAGGTGGTTAGACTTTAAATATGAACACATCAATAATCCATTACTCAAAATCTTTGGTGTCTACCTGTTTCAGAATTTCAGTTTTTTTACCTGATCTTACAGAGGCAATTTTAAACACACTGTACATTGCATAATACTATGTGTTAGAACATAGGCCAATAACCCTTAAGGAAATTCATAGTTTCTGCCCAATAAAATGTATGAAAACTCATTTAGTAAAAGATAATGTGTATCCTTAAACTATAACACTTTGGGTCATGTTTTTACCACAAAAAGAATTGAAAGAAAAACCAATATTCTTCATAAATTTATTTTATTTTTTTCAGCATTGCAGATAGAATATTGTGTAACTACCACTTGAAACATAGACTCAGCCCAGGAAATAGAAATATAGTTTCTGACTTGTTATGACATTCTCTAAATATATAGGAATTTATCTATCCCCTTTTCCAACATACACAGCATGATATATTTGGGTAAAAACATATCTGAGAGATCATTATCACAGTATTACTAAAGTAAAAAGTGATCAGTTTAATATATATTGTAAAAAATGATCATGCTTCTACTTTGGTTAAATTTTTCAAGAGCAGCAATATAGTTGACAGAATTTTATACTGGTAATATTTATTTTAACATAAGAAGAAAGTTATTTTTCATGTACAGTTAATAATGTTACATTTGTTTGGAAAATATTAATTTGTCCCCTTGTTATTGGATGCTTTAGAACAGTTTAAGTGTATGACAAAATTTTTGTTTCCCACCTTTTAGTAACAAGCACTAGATGAATGAACAATAGTGCATACAGCTGAATAGCACATAAAAATACACAAGATGGACATATGATTACACATACCAACTCACCATGTGGGTTAGGAACTTTGTCTATGTACACCTGGCATTAGAAATATTGTCTTAGTCAAATAATCCTCCTAATATTTTCTAATATCTCATTCTTTACAACCTTCCAATGTCCATTTTCAAAAGCAGATTTCAAATATTTTTGAAAGCAAAATGTCACACTTTGTTTGGCATTCATGTATTTGAACATTTAAGAAGGTAGAAAGCAATGACTGTTCTTCATGAAGACATGGTTGTATTCCCAGTGTCCACATATCAGCTCACAACTGTCTGTTACTCAAGATCTGACACCCTCATATAGATATACATGCTGGCAAAACACCAATGCACATAAAATAAAAATAAATTATTCAAAAACTATATAACCACTCTTATTAAGCACCTTCTTTAATATGTCACTAGTTTTTCTCTTAGGGGGCTATTGCACTCAGTACTAGTTCTTCTGTTAACATGACAAAATACAGGACAGAAACAACTTAGGAAGACATTGTTCTGTCTTATAGGTCCGAGGATACAGGCTCTTAACATGACAAGGAAGGCATAGCAGTACAAGTAGAAGGTGGCCTGGCACATTGCTTCTACAGGCAGGAATTATAGAGAAATGAATAATTTAGGACAACTCCCTTCTACCTTTTCATTAAATACATAGTCTCAGTCTAGGAAATGGTGCCACCTACAGTTGGGGTGGTTCTTCACTTAATACCTAATATAGATAACTCCATACAATTGTCCACTGGCTTGTCTTTTCCACAATTCTAGAACTTGTCAAGCTGATAGTCGTCACTAACCATCACATTCTCTAACATAATTTTTCATATTTTCTCACATATGTAATTTTCATAGTATCCTGAATTTTAGAAATGAATGCAATACCTTGTAGCAGAACTTTTTGCATATGTTAATGAAATGTAAGAAACAATACATCTAAGTAGACATACTGTAATTTCTGCTGAAAGTTTTATCTAGCAATGATTCATATTAAACATTGTCTGCAAAATGGGTAGGGTAAGATGCATGCTGCCTTCTTTCTCACTTACCTTTTGGAGAAAAAGTAAGTGCTGTTTTTACAGCATATACTCCTACCAATAACTCTGCCACAACTAAAATACCTTAGATCTACAATTTGAAGAAATTTCCTCACTGTGAGATTATTTTACCAAGTTATTTGGGGACCTTAGACCTGAAATTGGTTCATTTCTAAGTATTTTATGTGAATTAGACCTTGCCATCCAAAAACTTACTTTACTTTCAGAAAGGCTTTAGAAGTATATCTGGTTATTGATATTTGCATAACCATCTCCCCACCCCACCACCCATTTTCTTTTTCTTGGACACTGGACTGCCAAAAGCATTTGGAAGTGAGTGCATGAGACTCCAAAGCTGCTGGAATTAGTGCTCTAGCGCTCATGACACTGAACACTAATGTATTTTTCATTACTGTTTAATGTTGGGAAATCCCATTTCACAGAGCCCAAGGATTAAAATCTTTCATTTGGAGGGAAGAAGTGCATTCCCTGTCTTTTTCCTGAGGTAAAAGAAAAAGAAGAACAAATCTGAGATCATTTGCATTTCATAAGGGTTAAGGTTTGCATACAGTCTACTAAGAACAACATTCCAATACTGTGAAAACATTTAAAAATATTAACATTAGAAAGTCTCTGCATATGAAATACTAGAATAAAGATAAATAGTAAATTGATTAATGCACATATGTATATCACTAAAATATGCATATTTAATTGTAAGTATACATACATGTATCAACATATACATATATTTTAAAGGTGATTTACTTTGCAATCCTACCTACAGAAGAAGTATTATATTGTTGCATTTTTAATTGAATATGGTTTCATTACTATTCATAATATGCTATTTACAAGCATTTGAAGGAAATTCTGCAAACAATAAAACTAAATGATCATGAGTGATTTTCCTTTTAACAATACTACTGGATGATAGCTTTATTTTGAATAACTTTTAAAAAATAGATAGCTGTGGTATAGGCTAGTGGATATCATGTGTCTATTTGGAGGTGTTCTAGTCATGAGCTCTGTAGGAAGAAGCCACTTGTTCGTTCTGGCTGCTCATCCGTGAAATAATCACACAGAAATTGTATTAATTAAATCACTGTTTGACCCATTAGCTCTAGCTTCTTATTGGCTAACTCTTATATTAATTTAACCCATTTCAATTAATCTGTATATCACCATGTGGCTGTGGCTTACTGGATAATGTTCCCAGTGTCTGTCTCTGGTGGCTCCATGGCTTCTCTCTGACTCCTCCCTTCTTTCTCCCAGCATTCAGTCTAGTACTCTCCACCTAACTCTGCTCCACCCTGCCCTACTGTGCTATAGGCTCAAAGCAGTTCTTTATTCATTAACAGTAATCACAGCATACAGANTAGCTTCTTATTGGCTAACTCTTATATTAATTTAACCCATTTCAATTAATCTGTATATCACCATGTGGCTGTGGCTTACTGGATAATGTTCCCAGTGTCTGTCTCTGGTGGCTCCATGGCTTCTCTCTGACTCCTCCCTTCTTTCTCCCAGCATTCAGTCTAGTACTCTCCACCTAACTCTGCTCCACCCTGCCCTACTGTGCTATAGGCTCAAAGCAGTTCTTTATTCATTAACAGTAATCACAGCATACAGAGGGAAATCCCACATCAGAGCTCTAAAATAGACCTTTCTCTGACTATGTACAACCACCATGACTTCTCTTTTCTTTACATCATTAAATACTTTCTTACATGTAATTTTGGGTGCCAAACCTGTGCCATGTCAGTATTACTACTGACATATTGTGGGAGCATTAATTAAAATGCCTCCTTTCAGATAGTATTGTTCTTCCCCAGAGTCCTAAAAATATACTTTCAAGGAAGAAACATGTCTATCTATGAACAATCAACTAGATATTCAGTAGATGCATCAAAATGATACCCAAAGAAAACACTCAAGGAAATTCTTTGTGACCAATGAATGAATCAAAATCATTTCTATCAGTAAATCTTTGTGACCTTGCTTTATAACAGAACTGTACTGAACACTTTATGACATATAAAAGAAGCAGAAAATGACACTTCATGTAGATGGAAGCTTCTGTCCTACCCAGTCCCACAACCATTCAGTTCTAAAGAAAGACACAGAGGCTTATAAACTGTAAACTGTTTGGCATATTAGCTCAGGATTATTATTAACTAGCTCTTACAATTTAAATTAACCCATAATTCTTGTTTATGTTTAGACACATGGCTTGGTACCTTTTATCACTGAGGCATTCTCATCTTGCTTCCTCTGTGTATGGGTTGTGACTGTATCTCTGCCTTTCCTCTTCCCAAAATTATCCTAGTCTGGTTGCCTTGCCTCTGGTACCTGCCTGGCTACTAGCCAATCAGTGTTTGATTAAACCTATATGAGTGATAACAAATCTTTACAGTGTATAAAAGCATTATCCCACAGCATTTCCCCTTTTTTAATTTTTTAAAAAGAACCCCAAATATAGTCTCCTTTGTTTAGCTTTTTCCTTGACCATTTTCCATAACAACTTGTAACCAACATGCTAAACAAAGAGAAACATCCATAATCATGTTTTGGGAATGTGGGCATAGTTTTGTAGGCTACTTCCTGCTGATTAGAGACACTGATAATTCTATGGGGACTCAAAAAATTTAGGATTATGGCCGAATCCTGACTGGAGTAGTTTGTGAGGCTGGATAATCGCAGCCATCAATCTTGAGGCTATTCTGGATGTAGAACTCAGAGGAAACTGCAACAGGGGTGTTCTGAAACATAGGGTAATCTGGCCTATCCACTCCTATTGGAGTTTTACAGGGGGTCTTCCTTGATCAAACCTTATTTTTCTTAATCTGGAATGAATCTACAAAATCTCATTTCCTGTGAAAACAAAAGTGAATCCTTTTATCCAAAGTAGCATATCTTTTCTCTTAAATTTTGAAGTCAATGTATGTTCAAAATTTATAGGTTGAATTAATCCTGTAGCATTTATAATCAAATGTATTTTAGTAGCTGTTGCTCCTTCCTCAGCGTCAAACAATTCCAAGACAACAACAATATCATACAATATCCAGATTCTCTGTGTGTTTTCTATCTTTATGTGGCTTTTTATATACTCTATTTCATTTGTATTTTTTTAATTTTTGTTTTTTTTGAGACAGGGTTTCTCTGTGTATCTTTGATTCTCATATATCTTACTATGTAGAACAGGCTAACCTTTAACTCACACAGATCTGCCTGCCTCTGTCTCCCAAGTACTGGGATTAAAACATGCATCACCATGCCTGAGTACTCTATTTCTTTTCTAACTACTTTCTTTATCCTTTTACTTTTATTTCCCAAGCCTATGTATAGTTTAAAACACACTGTAAATCATTTAAATGTTTTTTTCTGAATCTGTCTTTACTGTACATCTCTGTTTTTCTGACCACATGAGTCTTTAATCTGTTAAGCAATCTGTCTTGGATTAAAGCTGCAGCTTTGACAGTTGGCTCCACCCCATTCCTTAGCTTTGAGAGTCTAGCTTCATGGTGGCAGAAGCCATATTTATTGCCACAACTCTGCAGAGTTTCTAGATCCATGCCACCACCAAAATACCTGATTCCAGCTGCTGCTTTTAAACACCATTTAATTGTTTCATGGCAGAACCTCTTAAAAGAGTTGCAAGTTTTTTGTGCTAAAGCTGAGTCAGGAAGCTCTCTTAGTATAGCCATGCCTCTACTTGCCTTTAGCAAATAGAGTCTACTGGAGAAAAGACAGTTACCGAGAATCTGCACTTGACTCTGTTCTTGTCTGTCTATAATCCCTTTATTTTAAGCTTTCTCAGACTTTATGTCAAAATTCTTGTCAAACATTTGGGCTACATTTGTGGTTCGAAGTTTCTGTCACATCCAATCTAGCAGTCATTCAGTTCCAATGAAACACACAGAGGCTTATATTAATTATAAATTGGTTGGCTTATTAGCTCAGGAATATTATTAACTAGCTCCTACAACTTAAATTAATCCATAATTCTTGTCTATTTTTAGCCATGTGGTTTGGTACCTTTTCTCATTAAGGCATTCTCAACTTGTTTCCTATGTGTCTGGCTGGTGACTGGACCTCTACCTTTCCTCTTCCCAGAATTTTCTTGGTCTGTTCTCCCTGCCTATACTTTCTGCCTGGGTACTGACCAATCAGCTTTTTATAAACCAATATGAGTGACAAATCTTTACAGTATACAAAAGCATTATCCCATAGTAATTCACTAAGAAATGCATTTTCTATTATAATAGAAAAAGACAAAACACATGGTCCATCAAAGGCTAAACTTATATTAAGAACAGTAAATGTAAAAATTAGAAAAAAGAGTCACATTTAAATACTTATCAGCATATTTTCATCACCATTTATATCAGTCAAATTAGACAAAAGGAATATTATATTAAATGTAATATCCATATTATAAGTGAATAGGTCAAGTTTCAGAATGAAAGAAATTGAACCCCAAGCCAAGTTTGCCATTCTTCCGAATTCTATGCTCTTTTACTTTACATTCTGTGTTTTAGAATTTACATTAGTTTAAGAGGGAAGCAGACACATAAACATAAATGAAAATTCAGAAAATTCAGAAGATTCTGTGCCTGAGAATCATAAGAAGGAGGAAATTTTATTATTTGTACTAAGGCACTGGCAGATTCATATGCGAGTTCTATTCATGGTGAAACTATCAGTTTGCTTTGGTTCCTAAACAAATTTCCCATCTGTAAAATGGTCTTTTATGCCTTAGTGCTTATGCTTCCTTGGGTTCAGACAATACAAAGCATATTTCTGTCTATGTGAGTATGAATGCAAAATTTAAAAATATTAATGAAATGTTTAATACTATTGATGACATTTTAGGGGTTATTGGATTTGGGCTAAACATGGAGTACAGGGGTGATTTAAGAAATTAATATAGTGTTTTAAATATATAAGGATAGCTGAAAACCTAATAGAATCTGTAAATAAAATAATTACCAATCCTTACTATATCTGTCTTTTGTACAAAATCTGTCTTTTGTCTTTCATACTTTTATAAATTGAGTTTATTTAAAGGGGGAACCACCTGCACTAGAAAAATGCAGCCAATAATTTATCATGGTCTTTGCTCCTGAGATAGTAATGTCATGTTTTTTGGTGTTTTTTTTTATTTGAAAACCAAGCCAGTGTCTTTAAAATTCATGTCTTAAGTGAAAAGACCAAAAGAAGTAATTTTTCCCTCTGATCATTAACTGCAAAGGGGGCCTCAGAACACACCAGCTGAACCCTCTGTTAGACATCGAAAGCCTCTGGCATTATTCTGCTTTCCAACTCTGTCATTGGGGAGGTGGGACAAAGCCGTGCCATCTACAAAGTTTATCCAGAACGTGCTGGTGTTACGAGCAATCACTTGATGCCTATTATGCTTCTCCAGTGGAAGAAAGGTGGCTATCTGCAACAATAGTGATTTCTTTTCAAAGGACCTTAATTGGGGTATTTCTCCTGGGCCAGATCCTTACTAACTGTTTTGATACGTGCCTGCGAGTACAGCAGTGGAAAAGACCCAACAATAGCAACATCGGGAGTCTAAGGACTGCTGTCCCTATTTGCCCCCTGTGTAAACAAGCAGGAAAAAAGTTTCCCTACTGTTGTCTAACCTACTGCTAACTTGGCAGGACTCCTAAAATGATGTGAAAAAAGGCAAGGTGTGCAGGCTTTGCTCTGCATGGCTGTGGAAATGCTTAGTGTAACCAGAACAACGTCCTCTTAGCCTGCCTTTTACAAGTAGCCCTCTGTGGTGTTGGACTGCTGTAGAGATTAGTTTCATGCAGTTGAGTTACACACTTGTGAGCTATTTTTCTGAAGTATGGATTTACTTCTGTGTAAGCAGGCTAGCATCCTTTCCTGAGGTAAGTCAGAAGGTGGCCTTATATTTTTATTTGAAGTGATGAATGATTTTCCTTGCAATGAATTTGTGTCTCTCACTGGTATTTTCTGAAGTAAGACGTTTTTGTTTTGTTTTGTTTTGTTTGCAACTGATGGAAATCAGCTCACTTCTGTTCTGTAGTCTTATATCTCGTTGATGATTTATTTGTTCAGTAGCAAAAGCTATGACAAATTGTGTGAGGCAGATTCATTACTTTTAGCTGGTATATTCCTGAAGAATTTACATGTAAATGCAACTGTGAATGTTTTACATTTCATAAGCTTGCTGCACGTGCTTTTGTAAGTTAAGTGACTTTTTTTACAGATATACTGAACTTCAAATTCCTTCCCCCCTTCTCACAGGTTATATTATCTGAAATCCTAGTAAGTCTGTCATGCTGTGTTCTCAAAGTAGGAGAGTAAGTCTTTATTTACTGTTTTTCTTCTCTCCCTTTTAGACATGCAAAGCAGCCCACACAACCAGTTCACCTTCAGACCCCTCCCACCACCACCACCTCCTCCACATGCCTGCACCTGTGCCAGGAAGCCACCTCCCACAGTGGACTCTCTTCAAAGAAGATCAATGACTACCCGCAGTCAGCCCAGCCCAGCTGCTCCTGCTCCTCCAACCAGCACACAGGATTCAGTTCATCTTCATAACAGCTGGGTCTTGAACAGCAACATACCACTGGAGACCAGGTACTTAAGCTATTACTGATGACACTAAACTTGAATATTGACAGTTTCTAATAGCAGGAACTCCTTTCACCATAGTTGTCTGTTGAAAAACACAAATATGAACCACTATACACAATCAGGTGCATCAGTAAAAGGGCAGATCTCATCCCAGGCTGACAGGAAACAGTGATTCAGGAACACTCACAGACATGGACCAAAGCACATGTATGAGTCAATATGAAATAACAGATACATAAATACCTCATTTTCAGACACGGCCAAAAATAAAAGGAAGCAATGATCTGAGTTGTCACTGTAGCTTCAATATTAAAATCAATTGTGTTGTATTTCAAGAGTTGAGAGAGAGGGGGAGGAAGGGAGGGAGGGAGAGAGGAGAGAAGAGAGAGGGAAGGAAGGGAGGGAGGAAGGAGAGAAAACAGTTGGAGGAATAGTGGTCATTTCCATGTTATTTATTACAAAATCACTTAAAAAGGAAAGTACCTTCTAATAGTTCAGAAAAGATTTGCCTTATGAAGGGAAACTGCATATGTACCTTGAAAATTGTATTCAAGTAGCATGACATTTTGAAGGACTGTTTTTCTGTCATGTCATACATTTGGGTTTCTGAATTCACTACATATGTTTTTGTTGTGAATAAAGTTCTATTTCTCTACTGTTCTAGGTCCTTAGACCATGAAATAATCAGCACTAGATAGTATTAATTGAGAAATCACTCACTATTTACCATCATCCTTTCTTTTAAAATTACAGTTTTTTGAGATGGTAGTAAATCTCAGTGATGGAGCACTTGCCTGGAGTTCAGAAGACCCTGAATTCAATCTTCGTCACCAACCAAATGCTACTTTCTGTTAACATACGAAAACATAAACTAGTAAAGCAGAGATAGCATTCTGCTGTCAAATTCAAGGGGTTCCTGCTGACTTCTCTAGGTCTTAATCATTTTAGAAAGACAAATTTATATAAACAATGTTCAGAATATATCAGTCAATAAACAATGTCTGGCATGAACTTGTATCCCAATATCCTCTGGGAATCGTAACTGAAAGGGGGTGACTAATAAACTCACATTATGAAGCTTTCCTTCCTAGTAGCATATTAAATTAGAGGGCATCAGCAAGTATCACTACTTCCACTGAAAGTGCTGTGGCCCAAATCCAGAAAACTGTATCATTCATCATATACTGGATTAAAAGGTTTGTAAGCCCCTTTTTTCTGTTCCCTTCCAATGGGACATGCAACAATAGCAGTCAAGATCTGTGGTGAAGACAGCACATTCAGAATAGTACTAATGATAAAGTTTGTGCATTGTTCTTTTTTATTGAAAATTTCATATAGGCATATAATGTGTTTTGATAAAAATCAACCCTTTATTCCATAACCATTCCTTTCCTTATCCCCATACCTCTTGTTCTTCTTTTTCTTTTATTGTAATTGGAGGGAGGAAGTCTATAAAGTGAGAAAAGCAATGAATAATGGAAATCTACAGGGGCAGGAGTGAAAGCTGATCATTTAAGAGCTAATCTTCCAGTCTATTCTTCCAGTAGACCTCAGTTTAACTCCTAACACCTACATGACTTCCCTCAACCATCTAACTCTAGCCCCTGGAGATCTGACACCATGCTCTCGTTGGGAACCAGACATGCACATAGTACATAGACATACATGTAAGGTAAAACACTCATAAACCTAAAATAAAAATAATAAATTAAAAAAAATTGAAGAAAAATGTAAATATTCATAGCTTTGAAAGATAGGTTACTCCCTCATTTTTCTTTTAACTAGTCTGTGGGGCTAAGGAAACAGTGTGGATAACTAGCTGTTCTGTCAAGCAAACACAGTCCTTTCTTCTAGGAAGACAAATAACAGGAAATCTGGAAGGAGGATGGAGATAGGCTCAGGAAATTTCAGAGAGAAACTATTCTTATTTGAAATGTACATCTAGGCATGTTTGTACAAATTGCACCCACGGACCTTCTGTATCTGTGCAAGGAATGTATTAATTGGTCTCAGCTTCCTACGATGTAGAGACAAACATAAGTTTTCATGTGAGACTGAGGAGAGAGCCTTTTTAGTCCATTTGAAAACATATTCAGCATCAGAAAAATCAAATTGAAAATACTTATAAGCCTTATTGACCTGATTAACTAGAACTTTTCAAATTTATCCTTGAAAAATATCTATTTCATTCTTTGTCAAAAAAAGTAAGAATGAGTGCATAGTAACTTATGGGCAAACTAAATAATAGGACCTCTTAGAGCCTTAGCTTCCTCATTCATAAAATTAAGTACAAAATGTCTTCCAGACTTAGGAGCAAGCACTTAGGTCCTGTCTTCCATCCCAAGGATGTCCCCAAAACTACCTATCATGATCATGTGTTAAAAAGAACAAGCTAGTATAATATAAAGTGCCTTGTACATTGTGAAACACTTTGCACATTTGAAAGGTGACATTATTAGCTTTACTAAGTGGTCACCTGTGTCTTTTTATGTATCTCCAGTAAGGGAATTGACTAATAACTTAAATATTTTATTCTACCTCAAACAACTGCTTGAAGATTCCTATTGAACCCAAATCTGCTACTTCTATTATGCCCATTAATATCCCCTAAGTTTAGAGGCTCACCAAAAAAAGACCCCTATGTCACTCCTCATTATTTACGAGTATGATACGTTAAGCTAAGTGATTCCCCAGTTACTTCACATATTCCTCACATTTCTGGATTCCAAACTCCATTCTTGATAACTTTCTTTAACATACACCCCACTTTGCCCAAACTGCTCTAGGAATGTAGTCTAAAGCTCAGTGTAGCCCAAGTCTTACCAGCTCCTTTGCCTTCAAGTTGTAGAGATCCATCAGGTTTCCCTGAAAAACACACATTTTCAATTGATCTTAGTCCCTGGAAACTCAAGAAACTCTAGTCAAGATTCAAAGAAAGGTCAAAGTTTATAAACATAGATTTTGGACGTTAAAAGACAGACAAATGTTATATGTTGTTACTCCATTCTTTGTCCAATAGCTTGTTCTTGCCAATGACTCAATGTTTCTTTTGTCTACCAAAGTATCTGCTTACACCTCACTACAGGATTCCATATGTACCTCTTATAACCTCTAACCTTACTCCATCAGCTGCTTGTCCCCATGATACCTGCTTCATTTCATTGTGGCACTAGGTTCCAAAGCCTGTAAAGATGAATTTGGTTAGCCTAATTCATCACTTATGTACCACAGTTTAAGCTTTTAAGAAACCATACCAGTCATTCTCTCATTCCACTGAGTCCAGGGGCAAGAAGAAACCCATGTGGTTAAAAGATTAATAGATTTTGGACACCAAACTGGCATTTGACAGTCTTTCCCATAATTCCTCCTAAGACTGCTTGGTAGGAAAGAACTGGGAGCCTATCAGATGCCCCTTACATAGGATTCTTTTTTTGATTTCAATTATAGTTTTTTACGTCTTTTTATTATTTTTTAATAAAAATTTCCACCTCCTCCCCTCCACCCATTTCTCTCCCCCTTCCTCCCTCCCCCTTCCTCTCTAGTCCTAAGAGCAGTCAGGGTTTCCTGCCCTGTGGGAAGTCCAAGGT
>LOJH01040170.1:0-14680 GCA_001685095.1 Ellobius talpinus | reverse complement strand
GAGAGCCTCCTCCCCTTTCTGGCCGCCTGCCCAGAATCTCAGGCAGCAGCTGGGCTCAGCGTGTGGCGGGGTGAGGGGTGGGGGATGAAGGGTGGGGGCCGGCAAGGGAGAGAGGCCTATGGCAGCAGCTCCCTCCTTCATTTTCTGAGAGAGGGGGGATCTGGTCCTTCTTCCTCCTAGTGAAGGCAAACTCCCATCAGGGTTTAAGGCTGTATTTACTCTTGTGCATTCTCCGTGGCGAGGGGGGAGGGGCGAGGGGCGACTGTTCCTCTTGCATGGGTGCCCAGTCCTGCAGGTCTTGGTGGTGGAAGGAAGAGGACCTATAGTCAGCTGCTCCCGGAGCTGGGTGTATGAGACCGGGGCAGCTGTCCGGGGCCATCAAGGTCCTCTCTCGGATACCTTTCAAGGATGCGGGTTCCGAGAATGTGTTAGTGAGGAGGAAGGCAGGGAGTCCAAGTAAGCCCACCCCATCCAACAGTCTCCCGGCCTCCTGTACCACCCAGGCCCCCGGGGGCGTTAAGCTCCCATTCTGGGTGAGTGGGTTTATCACTATTCCAGGTGGAGTACGGAATAAAGCCCTGTACAGGGCGAAGCATGCATGCCAGGAGTGGGGGAGAGGTGGATGAGAGGGGCATCCCTGCCTAAACAGGGTTAGGGGAGCACGGCCCACCGGTTTGCGAAGCAGTCACGTGCTCGGAGCCTGTTTACGCCTTGGTCTTCACCTGCAGGCAAGCGGCCGGGAAGCAGGAACCGCCTGATGCGACAAACCCCGCCCGCCCCCGCCGACAATCTCGGGGTGGCCCCTTTCCCTCAGCCTCGGGCAGAGAAACTCAGTGTCCACCTCTACGGGGGTCGCGCGGGCCGGTGGCACTGCCTCTAGGACTGCTACGGGATCTCGCTCTGCTTGTCCTTTCCTGAGCGCACGTGTGTTCGCGTCCTCGGCGAGTGCATGGGTCTATGCAAGAGTGTATGTTGGTGCGTCTGTGTGAGTTTCCCTGTCCCTTTGCTATTCAGGTTTCGCCTGCGCTCCATAGAGTACGGACCCCTTCCTCATCCCAATCCCGTTTCTCAAAATGGGGAAAGTTCTCTCCAGAGCGAGGATGTGCGGGAGGCCGGAGTTCCTGCACCCCGTCCGCCCCACCACTCACCCAGCGTCACCTGCGCCGCTGCTCCCACTTTGGCCGGGCTCCGGCTCCAGCGTGCCTACTTCCTCGCCGCGAGAGAACTCTGGATCTCCAGCCCTCTCCGGGCTCCCCGACTCCGCGCTCCCGGCTCCCGCCAGGCCAGACCTGGAAGAGTGGGGCGGGGCGGCTGAAGCCGCGCCCCCCCCACCCAGAGAGGGGAGTGGTCTGTCCCGCACCCCCAACAACCAACCTAGTACCAACCCAAAAGTAGTCCGACCCAGTACCCAGACCAAAAGAGGCCTGAAGGTGGTATAAGCTCTGGCCTTTTGACTGCACAGCATACTGACTTTTGACCTAGGGGGGAGGACAGATATGACCGACGGCTAAGCTACCTGGCTGCCTTAACTAAGGGCCATAAAGCTTTTCTCGGTCACCTTCTCCTGCTCCGTAGGGAACTCAATCTGGTCCACTCTGCCCACAACCAGAAGAGGGAAAATCCCTGTGAAGCAGACAAAGAACTCTCGAGTTTCATAAACCTTCCCCCCACACAAACTCACACATACACACACTCCCGCGCACACTGGGGCTTTCTGAGACTGTCCTAGCAGAAATAGTACCGCCCTCTTCTCTGGAGTAGTTATCAACCCAGGTGAGAAAACTGCAAGTGTTGGCCACCTATAGGGCATGGCTAGGCTTCCCTTAGACTCCTAAGGTCCCACCCACAGGCACAAACAGGAAGTTGGCCTGTGTTTCAGGGAGGTACCAATGGCTACCTTCCTCCCTAGCATACCAGGTACACTGTAGAAAGGCTTAAGTTTAGAGTTATCTGAGCCGTATCCACTGCCTGTGTAGTTGGACTGCAGGAGACCAAAGTGAGTTTGGTCTCTTCTCAAATCCACCCCCAGTAACAGCTGCTGAAGACCTAAAGCTGCCCCTCCTGACAGCCATGCCACAGAGTGGCAGTCTGAAAACAGAGCTACAGATCTAATTCGACCCTGCTGGGCCAGACCTTTCCAGGTCTCTGGGACATTCTTAAGTCAACTAAACACAGAATCACATGTCTCGTCCCAGGTGATTTGCCTCAAGCCGCTTTCTTTGAGTGTGTGGATAGAAAGTGGCTCCTAGGGACTTTACACTCATGACATAGGGACTGACGACCCCTTCCTGCCTTCTAGGCTCCAACAGCTCCTGAACATACCTGGTGTCAGCTCTCGCTGTGGGGAGTTTGAGGCAGGTATGGAGTGGAATGTGTTTGTGTACGGGGTGTGTTAGTTTCCCCTCCTCCTCCTCCTCATTCTGGTTTGAGCTGTGTGGGGGTGTCTGCTTGGAGGGTGGAGCAAGTCAAACAGGCAAATATGTATGTTTCTCTGTGCTGATTGTGCAGCCCGCACAAGCTCCCGATTGAAGGGTTTTGAGAACAAATCAGGCATTCTAGGACGAGCAGACTATGGAGTCCATGCCCTTAGAGGTAGAAATGGTCTCGTTCTGTACATCTGGAAGGCATGGCTGACTTAAATATTTCAGACCCTGGATGAGGCCCAGAGCAGCCAACTGCTGGGAATGATTACTGCAGGATTAGAGAGGCCTGGCTCCAGCCAGTCTGGGAGAGACCCCCAAGAAGGCAGACCCTGGAGGAGCTACCCCCACCCCTAGGTTCTTCCCCACCACCAACAGCTTTGCAAAAATTTGTTTCAGCTCTTTATGGCTAGAGTTCTCAGGAAACCCTGGACTCTTGCGTCTAGTTCTAAAAGCTTCCTCTTGGGTTGACTTGAAAAGAGAGTAAAATTATCTCCCCTATACCTGAAGCAGAGGCCTTCCAGCACCCCCAATCTGAACATCTTGATTGTTACTTCAGGGTATCAGAGGAAATAAGATAAAAAGGTCATTTAGCAATATTCCTGGAAGTCTGTGGGTCACTTCTTCCAGTCCTCTGTAGTGCTCGATACACTGAGGCATCCATACCCAACAGACGCCAGAACTGCAAAATGTGAAGGCAGAGGAGAAACCCCTAAGCTCTGCATTTTTCAACAAATCCCCAGGAGTTCTAGCACATAGGAAGAAATGGGAGGACTCCAGAGGGAAACACTAAGGGTAGAGGGTTAGAGACAAGAATAAGCCCACTGTGTTTTTGAGGTGGGATATTAGTAGCCCAGGCTGGCCTTGAAATGTGTATCTTAGGAGAGCTTTGAACTCCTGATCTTCCTGCCTCTACTTCCCAGGTGCAGGAATTAAAAGCATTCACCACCACACCCAGCTAGGGCTCATTCTTGAGTCTATACTGAGAGATGTGAATGGCTCTCAGGAGGAAGGACAGCTGGTCAGGCAAGGCCTGGGTATGTTGCCCACTGACCCACACTAGGGGTCAGGAATGTTATGCTGTCCTCAGGAAAGCTAACACCCCCCCCATGCCAAGGGAAGGTCTATGTTTATGTGAAGATCCTATACTTCTCCCTGCTATCAGAGTGGCTGAAGTGGGAATGGAAAGGCTAAAGTGGGGGAAGGATCCGTTCTGAGAGGAAATCGAGTTAGTTTGGGGAGACATCTGGTGGACAAAGGAAAAAAGGCACAGAAACAAAGACAACTGAAATGTTTCATTCAAACTGGAAAAGGCTACAGAGTCCTCACTCCAGCTGTTAGAGCAGCACACAATGGAGTCAGTGTCCATGGGGCAGGCACTGAGGGCTCACAGCTGCTTTCCACGGTTCTACGGCGATGCAGTTCACTGGGAGGAAGCCCCCATCTTTGAGGCCGAGAATACAGGGATAAGCACCTAGGATCAGTTCTAACAGGTACAGCTACGTCATGCCTGGCTCTGAGAGCAGAGAGCAGAGGCACTTGGTGTCCACTGCATCACTCTTTGTCTCTGAATGCCTGGATGCTGACTTTCAACAAGAAGCCTCCTGTTGTAGGACAGTTCAAGGCCCGCCCTCATTGTCTGACCTGCTCACTCCCACCTTGGGTTTTAGTTTTAGTACGCTTCTCTGCCTGGATCCTTTCTCCAGCGGCTCCCAGGGCCTACTCTCAGTTCTCACATGCACTCTGCTCACACACCTTTTTAGACTGCTTAACGAAAACTGGCTGGGAGCAGCCTAGCATTCTTCACTTTGCCTCGTTCCTGTCACCAAAATGCTGGTTCTTTGGAAACAGACCTTGTCTTTTCTGTGCTATATATAAAAATAAACAATAAAAACCCAGCATACAGGAGGCCCCCAATAACTGCTGAGTTAAATTTTCTTATCACAGAACACAGCCCTAGGCCGGGAAGGTTCCACAGCTCAGGACTATATGGGAGAGGAGTCCTAGCAGAAGGCCAAGAGTCTGTGTTAGCCTGGGCCATCAAGCTCCTGTTAGCAAGCAGCTATGCACTGCTTTCACCTTGAGGACTTGGTGGTATCTGGCTGGTAGGGATTGGGGTCCTGGCCTAAGCAAGTCTCAGAGTTCTGGTGCCCACCACCTTTTTTGCTAGAAGAGGGCTTTTTGGTCACTAGTCCATTGTCATCCTTGATCTTCTTGAGTCGGGCTTTACTCTTCGGTGGGACGGAGAAGGTAAGGGAACTCTTGTTGAACTCCAGTGGGAAGACACCTACATCTCCATCAAAGCGATTCTTGGACACCTGCAGATACCGTTTCCCTGGCCCAGTCACCAGCTTCCTATCCTGCAGGATCATAACATTGTCTGCTTCTTGGCTTGCCTGTAGGAGAGGGTAGGAGAAAGAAGACATACAAGTAAAAGGAAGGTTGAGGGTTCAGGGAGGAGAGGCACGAAAGGAAAAGGTGGAGCTGAAGAGATGATCCAGTGGCTAAGAGCACTAGCTGCTTTCCAGAGGACCCAGGTTCAATTCTCAGCACCTACATGATAGCTCACAATGTCTGTAACTCTAGTCCTAGGAAATCCAATGCTACCTTCTGGACTCTGTGGACATCAACATGCATGTAATGCAAAGATAAACATGCAGGCAAAACACCCATACACATTAAACAAACTTTTCTAAACTTTATTTTTATTTTATATGCATTGGTATTTTGCCTGTAGGTATGTATTAGGATGCCAGATCCCATAGAACTGGCGTCACAGACAGCGTGAGCTGCCATGTAGGTGCTAGGAATTGAACCTGGGTCCTCTGGAAAAGCAGTCAGTGCTCTTATGTGCTGAGCCATCTCTCCAGCCCCTACACAAATTAATTTTTTTTAAATAATGGGGAAAGGGAAAAGTACCCCTTATCACCAAGCTCTTTAAACAATGAATCACAGTTGATACTAGAGCTGCTGACTATCTCAGCCTCGTAACCAGCTTGCTACTGTCTCAGACTTTGTGCTGCTCCCTCTGCCTGCAATGTCTCTCCTCTATAGTGGATCATCTTGTCTACCCAGCACACATTCTTACCAATCATCTGTTACTTCCCTAAGGACCACTTTTGATCCTCTAAAGACAGTGCCACCAATTTTCTTTTTAAAACTTCTGCATTATTCTTGTTCCAAAGCCAAATAGTTTTGCTCCTCAACCTGAACTCCCCTTGCCTAGCTCAGGCCTAACATGTAAAAGGAATTTGGTATACCACTGGCAGCTTCGGGATGGAGCTGGTCCTGTGCCCAGGAGGCCTTCCCATTTATTTGATAATCTGATACTTATTGTCTGGAAACCTCAGTGGTGTGCCGGTACAGCCGCCGGGAAGTCTCCCCAGACGTCACAGGATGACTCTGACCGCTCACTGTGTATTCGTGCTGCCTATCATAGCTCTCACCCCACTGAGCTGCGGGGATGACGTCACTCTTTTCCTTACTAACAGATGTGAGCTCCCAGGTGGCAAAGAACCAGCTACGATCCCTTGTATTCCTGGCCCATGTATTCCTCATGTCACAGCCCCAGAAGTGCTGCCTCCTGCTTTTTCAGGGCAGTCTTGAGGAACTAAGGCTGAAGGAAGACTGTCTCTGGTTATGCCTGCTCTCTAACTCCTCAGAGCTTGAGTGCCTGAAAGCCAACTCACCTTGGCTGAACCAAAAATGGAAGCTGTCTGCAGCTCCTTGTCATCATCCTCCTTCCGTGGGTGAATGACCAGAGTCACATGGCAGCTGTTATCTGTAGCAAACTTCCGAAAGGCTCCAACGATGTAGTCCTGAGCTGCAATCCTGCAATGAAATTCAGCAATAAAAGAAGTTATTGGGTGGAAAATACACAAACTCTTGAGCCAGTTATTCCATACAAACAATCCCAGCCCTACTACACTCTCTTCTACTTAAGGACTCACACTCAGGTCCCTGGGCAACTCCCCCCTGCCACAACCTCTCAGAAAGTAACAGGACTATGATTGTCCCTAGAGGTCAGCTTCATGACAAGACAAGCGTGTTGCAGTTAAACAGGAAGAACTCACCTGTCAGAAGAGAACTGCTCATGGCCCATCATGAACTGCAAGTTGTCGATGACAACATGACAAACGTCATAGACGTAGACAGCATGTTGCATTGTATCTATTACAGACCTGGGACACAGAAGCAGCAATTTAAACAATCAACTACAAGCAGCCTCAGGACCCTCCAGGGAGAAGAGCTTGCATCAGGAAAACACTGGTATCATTTGCTCTTCTGAATTCCCACTCTTTGGAAACTGCAAGCCTGTCTAAGGAGACTGGGAAAGCACTCTCACTGGGGCTGGAAAGGGAATAAAAACACAATGTACTGGGATCTCTCAAAAATGAAAGCCCAGGCATGGAGGTGCACGCCTTTAATCCCAGCACTCTGAAGGGAGAAGCAGGTGGATCTCTGTGAGTTTGAAGCCAGCCTGGTCTACAGAGTGAGTTCTAGGGCAGTCAGAGCTACCTAGAGAGACCATGTCTCAAGTAAACAGATAAACAGATTAACTAATTAATATTTCAAGACTACTTTTTAAAAAATAAGTGGCCTTTGGAGATCTTACTTGATGCTCTGCTGCCCATGGAAGGTCATGAAGTAGAGAGGCAGGTCTTCAAAGCGGTCTGCCCACTCTTCGTACTTGTCCAGCTGCTCTTCCAGCCGCGTCACGGCAAACTGAGTCAGCATGACCCGGGCTAGTTTCACATTGCTGATCTCAAAGCTACCCCAAAGTGTGTTCACCCCTTGGGTACATAAATCCAGGGCATATTCACTGATGAATGTTGTCTTTCCACTCCCTGTTGGCCCTATAGGGGGATGACAGAGCTCTGGGTTAGGAGGGAAGTCTCCTTTTAGAACTGCCCGTGGGGGCTGGAGATGCAGCAGCACTTAAGAGCACTTGTTGCTCTTGCAGGAGACCTAGATTTGATTCCTAGCACCCATCTGATGGCTAACAACCATCTGAAGTCCAGTTCCAAGGCATATGACTTCTGCCTCTGAGGGCACCAGGTACACATGTTGTGCAATGCATACATGCACACATGCAGGCAAAACATTCATACACATAATAAATAAACCTAAAAAAAAATAAATTGAACACAGTCAGTGGCCAAAACCCACAAACATACCTTTGTCACTTTATGGTCTAACCCTTACCCAAAACAGTTTTTGAAGGTAGTGTTTCTCTGTATAACAGCTTTTGCTATCCTGGAACTCTCTTTGTAGACCAGGTTGGCCTTGAACTCAGAGATCTGCCTGTCTCTGCCCTCCAAGTAGTGGGATTAAAGGCGTGTGCCACCACTGCCCAGTTGTAAAACTGATTTTTTTTTAACATTATCTTATGGGTATAAGTGTTTCATCTGCCTATAGGTCTGTACATCATATGCATACTTGGGGTCCTCAGAGGTCAGAAGAGGGCATCAGATCCCCAGGAACTGAAGCTAGACAGTTGTGAGCCGCTGTGTGGGTGCTAGGAAGTGAACTCGAATCCTCTGCCAAAGAAGCCAGTGCTTTTAAGTACTAGGCCATCTCTCCAGCTCCCAAAACAGTGATTTCCTAGTGAGTTACCTGTAAACACCGTGAGCTCGCCCTTCCGATGCCCCTTCAGCAGACGATTGAGGTCTGGGAAGCGACTCCAGCGGACCCCAGCCGCTTGCTCCACATTTGACAGCTCTCCTAGAACCTCCTCCCGGAGCTGCCGGAAAGACACAATAGACTTGTGCCAGGCAGGGAGCGCAGTGCGAAGAATACGAGCAAGACTTAAGCCTTGGTTTAAGGCCTCCAGGGGACGAGGTTGTTGGTTACCAGGCCTCACCAAAGAGCATCGCTTGGGATTGAGTTTTCGGGCAAACTGTTTGGCAGCCTCCCAGGACCGAAGGTCATCCCCTAGCCAGAATACAATTCGACGGAACTGTTCAAGGTAAGGGAGTAAAGGCGGGGGTAAACAGACCGTTCCTCGGGGTAGAGCAAGGGTGGGCAGCCCCATGGACTGGCTCAAGGCCAAGCTGTCCAGCTCACGGCTCGTGAGGACCACCTCCGCATCTCGACGGCCGATCACTGGTAATCCAAATAGGCTGTGGTAGGCACCAGGCCGGGGAATGGTAGTCTCCACGTACTGTACTCCATTCCCCTGATCTTCAGCCCCTAGTAGCTTCAGGCCACGTAATCCTGCGCTCCCAGGGGTGAACCAAGGGAAGACCAAACTTCGAGTAGATCGGAGATAGCGGACACTGAACCTCCTGAGCGTGTCATCTGTCACCTTGGTCAGGCCAAACATCACACGAGCCAGCTTGGCCTCCTCAGGATCAGGCAGCTCCCAGAGAGGGATAGCTCGGTTCCAGATTCTCAGGACCTCCTCTCTGTCCTCAGCTTCCGGGCCCTCAGTAAGCAGGATTCCCTCTTTGGCCCCATCCCCTCGTCCCTCCACACTGGCCTGGAAGTCTTCCCAGCTCCCTTCTGCTAGGCTAGTCATGCAGAGAAAGTGTCCTGTGGTCTTGTCAATGAAGAGGCAGAAGGAAGCGGTCGAATCCTTCTGGGTTTTGATGTCTGAAGACCCAACAAAGGGGCTTGGTGCTCGAAGGCAGCTGTGGCCATCCTGGAACGGGATCCCATGCGCCCGTAAATATTGGCGGATTTCAGTTGTAGTCACAGGCGACATTGGCACCTCTAAGGCTGGGAGCGCCTCCTTCCTGTACCTTCTGCGAGGAGGGCCTGGGGTCAAGCTTCGGGGAAGGCCCCTCCGACTCACCCACTCCCCTCGCAGAGGCAGCAAGATTCGGAAGGGGTATGTACATCGCAGCAGGAGCCACATTCCTAATAGAGTGGGATGCCTCTACTGCAAAAACTTTTGGTGTCTGCTGTGCCGCCTTCACTAGGCTAGACCCTAGGAGCCTTCCACAGGGCACTCCCAGGACTTCCGATAGCTGGCTTCTCTCTATCGCTCCTCAAACTGCTGCCTTACCGACACCCTTCTTAATCCCCTTGGTGCCTCTACATTGCTACTTCACATCTCTGCTCATCTACACGGCCCTTTCATGTCTCCGTCCCTCTCTTTACAACTTCTCGCTACCAGCTCACTTCTGGAATCCTCTACGGTCCCTCAATCTAAACGGCTTCTGTCCCATCTCCTCACCTCTACACCCCTCCACGGACTCTCCTCGCCATCCTCATCTCTACAGCCCTCTGCATCCTGCCTGAACCCCAACAACAGGTGCTCTCCTCGGCTCCTAACGCTCACTGGGAACCCTCCACCCAGCTGAAGGTCACAGCTGAAGCCCGGCGCTCTCACTACCCCCCGGGCTCTACCCCCCGCTCCACGCTCCCGCCCCCAGCTCTCCTTTCCACCCTTTCACATGCAACATGGGCCGCCCGCACGCGCCACTCGCTGTGACCTCGGAAGCAAAACTCTCGGGGGAGCTAGTGAACCCAGAACCGGAAGTCGCTGGTTAGTCCCGCCCGCCCTCTCGCCGTCCGGGCTGCCAAGCGGTAGCCATGGCCGCGCGCGGGACCCCGAGCCGCTTCCTGACGAGCGTCCTCCATAACGGGCTGGGTCGCTATGTGCAGCAACTGCAGCGCCTCAGCCTCAGCCTCAGCCGGGATGCGCCCTCGTCCCGCGGCGCCAGGTGAGGCCCACGGAAGCGGGAGGATCGGGGTAGGGGGCGCGGGGAACGACGGGACTGAGTCCGGGTCGCCGTACTCACCTTCGCTGGGCCTCGCAGGGAGTTCGTGGAACGCGAAGTGACCGACTTTGCCCGAAGGAACCCAGGGGTCGTAATCTACGTGAACCCGCGGCCGTGTGCGGTGCCCAGAATAGTGGCCGAATACCGTAAGTGGGGCCTCGCTGGGGCGGCAGGGATGGATCCTGGCTTGCTCGCCGGGTTCTTCTTGTTTTGACTTCCGACCTGACGGTTTCCACTCATTCCCACGTCCCTCTGCCAGTTAACGGGACAGTGCGCGAGGAAAATGTCAACAGCAAGTCGGTGGAGGAGATCACGTCACTGGTGCAGAAGCTGGCGAACCAGTCCGGCTTGGATGTGATCCGCATCCGCAAGCCCTTCCACACCGACAACCCTAGCATCCAGGGCCAGTGGCACCCCTTCACCAACAAACGGACAGCCCTCGGCGGGCTGCGGTCCAGAGAACTCCAGGATCCTGCTGCAGCTTTGGAACAAGCACAGTAAAGAACCAGGCTTTGGACCGTGGAAGCGATGGCATTGGTTCCTCTTTCGAATTTTGAGCTCTGGCAAATAAACGGAACCTACCGGGGTGGGGAGGGGGTGTGGCCCGGGATAAAGAAGAGCTGACTGCTACCGTTGCCCACTGCTAGATACAGTGACCTTATAAATACCCTCATTCTGATTCTTTTGGCCTCCTCGCAACTGGAATGTAAGAAGGCTTCCAAGTGCTATACGGGGTCCTCGTTTTCTGAAATCAAAATTATGATTTCAAAACGCAGTGAAGGGTCTCAAAGTTGACTTCTGAAGAACCTGTGATGCTTGTTGCTCTTGCTGTGGCCTGGCATTGGGCAAGTCACCTTATATCTGTGTTTGTGTGCAGATTGGAAAACTGAAGTCGCCGGGTGGTGGTGGCACACACCTTTAATCCCAGCACTTAGGAGGCAGAGGTAGGCGGATCTCTGAGTTCGAGGCCAGCCTGGTTTACAGAGTGAGTTCCAAGACAGGCTCCAAAGCTACAGAGAAACCCTGTCTGGAAAACAAACAGGAAAAAGAAAAGAAACTGAAGTTATTAAAAATTACCTAAGACCACATTTGGAGGTTTATTTATTTATCATATGTATGGGTGTTTGGCCTGCTTGTATGTCTGTGTACCCGACAGAATGCCCCTGGAGGCCAGAAAATGGTGGAAGGTGCCCTAGAACTGGAGTTACAGTTGTGAATCTTCTTGTAGGTTCTGGGAATTGAACCTGGATCTTCTGAAAGAGCAGCCAGTGCTCTTAACCATTTGAGCCATCTCTCCAGCCCCTCAGGGTCATGCTTCAAAGGGTGGTTTTTTTTCTCCCTCCTCAAGACAGGGTGTCACTATGTGGCTCTGGCTGTCCTGAAACTCTGTGTAAACCAGGTTGGCCTTGAAATCAGAGACCCACCTGCGTCTGTCTTCCAAGTGCTGTGACTAAAAGGGGTGTGCACCACTGTGCCTGGCTCAAAATGCATGTGTATTTTATGCATAAGCCCTACTTTTGACTCAAAAACCAGAAATAGAACATAAAATTTTTCAGTGGTTAGTGTCAGAAGCAATGTGACTAAGATTCCCAGAGCAGGTCCCAGATAACAAGCTTTCTGTAGTCCTAACTGCACTCCTAACCCAAATTCTCCGTACAGAAATAAGCCCTTTGGCTGGAGAGATGGCTTTCCCTGCTCTTCCAAAGGTCCTGAGTTCAATTCCCAGAAACCAAATGTGCTCACAACCATCTGTAATGAGATTTGGTGCCCTCTTCTGGCTTGCAGGGATACATGCAGGCAGAACACTGAATATTTAAATAAATAAATCTTTTTTAAAAAAAAGAAAGAAGCCCTAATCTTTCCCTGGATCAAGGAGTGGGAAGTGCTGAAAAATATCTTAGGGAAGAGCGCCATGACTGGCAGGAAGTGTCTTCCAGCCTTAGACAAGGCTGGGGCTAGAGACATGCAGGGATTAAGAGTACTGGCTGCTCCTCCAGAGGATCCAGGCTCAGTTCCCAGCACCCACATGGCACCCTGCAACCATCTGTAGCTGGTTCCAGCATATCTGACCTGCCCGGTCTCAGAGGGCATCAGGCATGCAGGTGGTACACAGGCTGCATACAGACAAAACACCCAATAAAGGCCTTGGTATGGTGATAACAGCTTTTAATCGCCAGCACTTGGAACGCAGAGGCAACCAGATGGATGAGTTCAAGGCCAGCCTAGTTTCTACATAGAGTGTCCCAGGCCAGTCAGGGCTACATAATGAGACCAAGTCTTTGAAAAAGAAAGGAAAAAGGCAGGATTGGGGAGATGGCTCAGTGGGTAAACGCAATCACTGCTAACCCTGACAACCTGAGTTTGATCCCCAGGACTCACATAGTAGAAGGAGGAGCAGATTGTCCTGAGTTGTTCTCTGACCTCCACACTCACGCACACCTTGGCGTGTTCAAGTACATGGACACACAAACAAGTGTTTTTGTTTTTAGAGCAAGGAGCCAAGCGTGCTGTGTATCTGTAGTCCCACATACCCCGGAGGTGGAGACAAGCAGCATCACTTGAACCCAGGAGTTTGTGACCAGCCTGAGCAACAGTGAGAGCCCTACCTGAAAAGATAAAGCCAGGGGGAGAGCCAGGAGTAAAAAGCTAGGAGCCCTGTGGGTTCTTGAGTTGCTGTGACTTTGTCACCCTCATTATCAATGACTAATATGAGCCTTAGCCAGTGGCCCCTGTGCCTCCCCAGCTCAGGTACAGTAGGAGCAGAGGAGCTCATTCCTTATGTAAATATTTTTATGGGGATCAAAGCCAACCCTAGATGAGGAAATCTCTGCAGCACCTTCTCCATAGGCCAGAAACCTGTCCCTTTTAAAGCCAGTCTAGACCAAGCAGACACTCAAAGCTGTGGGGAAAGAGGGCTTTTATTAACCAACATGAGGAGCAGAGCCCAGGCTCTGCGTTCCATCACATGCCTCTTCCACCCACCTGGGTGGTGAGTGGGGGGCATTCCTGAAGAAGTACAGCCATTCTCACAATAAATACATTCATTGTGGGGTGGAGGTGGGAGAGGTATGGGTGAAGGGCAGTAAAAACGTGTGGAGTTCCACTTCTCAGCTACAAAAATAACAGTCATCCTCACCCAAGGGGAATGGGAGAGCTCAGTCAGGGTTGATTGTCCCATATGGGCCTGGAGACATCTGAGGCCCTTGGACCTTGAAAGCGCCCTGGTGAGGTAGGACAGGAATGGGAGCCAAGCATCCAAACTCCCAGCCTCTGCCCTTTGCATAGTTCCAAGAATGGGCTTCATGTGCCAGGTGAGAGAGATATCAGGTCACTTCCCCTAGCTGTGGTCTAGGAGAAGCAGTTGCTTGGTCCCTAAGAGGGAGGCTGGCTCATTGAGTGCAGTATTGGTCACTTGTCCTAGTTCTGTAAGGACAGCTAAATGGGAGGGGAAATCTCCCTTTGAAATATCCGCGGACCAAACCTAGTAGACACAGCCTGACTGAGGCAGCAAGGGGAGGCTCTGAATGTGTATGCAGGTGGACATGTAAGCAGATGATACGGGTGTGTTAGCACATATGCATGGGAAGAGGACATGCCTGGAATGCTGGCACTCCTGCATGTGGATGAGAGGAGCAGGGAGGCAGACTCACAAGGGCTCCACAGGAAGGGAGAAGGGAGTGATGGTTCTTACCTCCCAGGCTGGCCTATTCCCAGACTCGTGCCAAAGGATTACCACACAGGACTGGGACTGGAAAGAGGACTAGAGATAGGAAGGTGATAATTGGGAGGGTGCCCCCGAATCTAGGCGGGATGATACCAGGAGGAGGAGGGACACTGCAGCCCAGCTGATAAACATTCTTCATGTGCACATGGGAATGTCAGCAGGACTCGGGTGGCTGGCAGAGAGAGAGGTCTTGTCTGAATTCAGGACTACCCAGCACACAGAGCTGTGCAGAGGGTGGCGGCATTGAGGCCATCTGGACCTGCAGAGCCCTACCTGAGAAGAAGAGGAAGGGTGGGCAGGTAATGGGATAAGAGAACGGTCCTCTCCTCCCAAGCTTTTAGGTTAAGGGATAGAAATTGGGTCTGGGTTTGCAGAGTACGTGGTCCTGAGGGAGCACCTACCTTTGAGGAGCACCGGTGGGCCTGGGCTGCTCACATGTGTGCCTTGGAGACTGAAGAGGGGGCTTTGGCTAACCATGATTCTGGCCAGCCCTACAGAGACATCAAAGTTGGGAGAGGGGAATGGAGTTGGGGGCATGAAGGAGGGTGGCTGTGTTGGGGAACAGAGGCCCAGCCTAGGACAACCAGGCTGGCTTGGAAGAGCATTTGTTTGGGAGGCTATGCTCAGACAGAGCTCTCATCTAGCTGCTCTACAAGCTGTGTGTGCTTCCTTTTCTCCAGGATGCGGCTGAGCTCCTCTGCAAAGGAGCAGGGTCCTGCTGGCACTCCGTTGTTGCTCTGCCTCAGGAGCACATAACTACTGCCATTCATCCTTCGAAGCCGGCTGGGCAGTGCCACCAATCCATTGGT
>LOJH01040169.1:0-14681 GCA_001685095.1 Ellobius talpinus | reverse complement strand
CCTCTGTGTATTTCTTTGGGACTGAACGACTGTGGGACCTGGTGGGACAGAAACTTCTGTCAACACCCAGAGTCTAAGGATTCTTCATGGAGATGCTGCTCTCCATCACAAAGCCTCACTCCAATGGCTAGAATTCCGTACCACATTCTGCTCACGTCAAGTGGGGCTTACGTGAAGTAATAATCTTTTGTTCTCAAGACAAGGAGGTCTGGAGGGCTGACATGACCTCTTGGCTGGAGCACCTGAACAGACACTTGATGCATGTTATAGAAACGAACACGTGGCCATTTAGCACCGAGGGACTCCCAGGGAAAATACATTTCCATAGAATTGACAAGTGCCAGGGAGGACGCCTGCAGAAGGCAAACTTAACGGAGCACCGACCGTGCACAGTGTGCTGGAAATTTCACAGGGAAACGAATATTCACGACCTCTCCTTTGGATGCACTTATTATTCTCCTAGAAGACGTAAAATAGTCAAGGAGAAGAAGACACAGAAGTCAAGGGAACACCATGGGAGTCATTTGAGCTCTGTAACATTTGGGTGCAAGACGGGGGGGGTGCCTGTGGAGAGCCAAGGGTGTGACAGGATGACTGGGAAGGCCAGATCAGACCGAGGAGGTCGTCTGGGAGAAAGAAGACCTTTCTCCAATGTTTCAGAGTATATGGGAAACAGGACTTGACAGTAGAGGTAAGGCCGTGAAGCTCAACATGATGGCTCATATATATGAATTCTAGCACTCAGGAGGCTGAGTTGGAAGGATTCGCTACATTGTGGGATCGTCTCAACACACACACACACACACACACACACACACACACACAGCCCATGAACTAAGTTTTGTCAATGACTTTAGACAGCTGAGCACAAAATGTGGACAACTGAACTTGTTCCATTCAGCTGAGGGTAGGGAAGGGAGAGCAGTTGTTGGAGGTCATAGTGCCACTGGTTAACTTTGTAAGTTGGTCTCAGATACTTTAAAGTCACATTTTATAGGTGAGCAAGATTTGCATCTTTAATGATCCAATTTAACTGGAAGTGCATTTTAAAATCTGTCCAGTGGTGACAAGGTAGAAAATTGACGTGCTTTTAAGCATTCAGACCCAATGGCTACAAGTGACTATTTTTAGCTCATATCTCTGGCTTTATACATCAGATTCCTTCTTGAGGGGTGAAGGGTCAATTGAGTGCTGTGGTCTCAGTGTTTGGTGTGCCCTCTAATTTTTTATTTTGGAATTTAATATTCAATTTGATAATACTGTGAAGTGGAGCCTTTTTGGGGTAGTTAATCATGACAGCTTATCCTCACGAATGGGATTGGTATCCTTATAAGAGAGGGTTGGAGCATCCTCTCTGAAGCTGAGAGTGAGCCTTCACTATGTACCCGAATCTTCTGGCACCCTTGGCTGGGGATCCCCCAGCCTCTGGAGCTAAGCAGTGA
This sequence comes from Ellobius talpinus, assembly GCA_001685095.1. Taxonomy (NCBI): domain Eukaryota; kingdom Metazoa; phylum Chordata; class Mammalia; order Rodentia; family Cricetidae; genus Ellobius; species Ellobius talpinus. The sequence continues at coordinate 13,239 of LOJH01040169.1, read as the reverse complement.
GTTCCTATTTGCTTGTACATCACCCAGTATTCACTCTATTGCCCATAACAACTCACCTAGCTCCAATATGATCACGCCACACATTCCAGGAGGCCTCCACCATCACTTTAACTCTTTCAAGTCTTTTCCATCTTACTAGACTCTTTGAGCATCCTGGACATCCCTGCATCTCTTCATATCCATCTGTCTCTAACTCCAGCCCTCAATCTCTCTTATCTGGACCACTGTGATGGCTTTTCTACTAGTTGCTCCTTGGGAAGTAAGTAATTCTGTCCTTCATTTCTCCCCCCCATGTATTGCCATCCATCTGTCCATCCACTACTAAAAATTTACTGACTACAAATGAACACACCGGGTCAGACCCAGTTCTCAGCACAGCAGAGAACTTTTCAAAGCGTTTTTAAAGTCCCTGCCCCATGGGGCTTGCCTTCTATTCCACTGGGAGGGATTGACGACCCACAGTTGTGTCTTTCTGCAAATGAACCTGACTACGCGACTTGCAGCTCAACCGCTCGGCATTCCCTCATCGCTCCCAGGACAGAGCCCGGGTCTCACATAGCTTTCTATGGTCCTTCATCTCCCCTACCGTCCAGTTTCCCTGCCCCGACCCCACCCGCTCGCCTTACTCATATAGATCCTTTCTCAGTTTTTGAATCAAAGCCTTTTCTCCCACCTTTCATTCTTCTAAGATTGAAAATGCTTACTCCTGACAGAGATCCTTGCCCACCCCAGGTGCCTTTAGGGCTACGGGTTCCCAGTATCCATATACCACATTATATCCCTACATTTATACACTACATTGCATGCCAAAATTTATACACTACAGTTTAACCCTGACAGGTTATAAGGATTCTGGAGCAAGGGTCACCTTAACGTGTTTTCATCTCCATACTCCTGAAGCCTAGCACAATACTTGGTACATCCTTATGAATGAATGAATGCATTGAACTTATGTTTTCTCAGCCCGCCTAAGGCACTTCCTGCTCTTCTGAACTCTGAATTATTTCAGCTACCTGGACAGAATCAGCCTAATGGTGTCCGGCTCTTCTAGGCTCTCCTAGCCGATGTATTCTGCTCTCCCCAAGCCCCCAAGCCATATCTGAGAGTGGGGTGCTGGGGTTGACACAGGACATGGAGCAATAGTGAAGACCCAGGTGGGAACCAGAGGGAGAGGAAGAGCGCAGACAGGGTAGCTATGCTGATCCCCAGGAACTGAACTCAGGAGGTGCTCTTGCTTCTTGACTTTGTAACAATGCCCAGAGGCGTCCACCTACTGTAGCTGGGTCTGCTCGGGATGTTGCAGGCACAGGTCCGGTTCATCTGGCTTCTCCCCTGGCAGAGCAGCTTGCCCGTGTCCGCGTTCTTCACCACGCACTCTGAGTGTCTTGCAGAGACGCTTCCCACAATGGTCACTGTGGTCTGTGCAGGGGGAAAACACTTATCATGTGGTTGGTTTGATATCACTGATATCCCCCCTAGAGACTTATGGGAAGTCACTCTTAGACCTGTGTAGTGGTTTCAATGAAAATGGCCCCATAGGCTCACAGAGACTGGCACTATTAGGAGGTGTGGCCTTGTTGGAGAAGGTGTGGCTTTGTTGAAGGAAGTACATCACTAGCGGGGTGAGCTTTAAGGCCTCAGAAATTCAAGTCAGGCTTAGTGTGGCATACTGTCTCTTCCTGCTGCCTGTGGATCAAGATGTAGAACTCTCAGCTCCTTCTCCAGCACCATGTTTGCCTGCCTGCTGCAGGCCTCCCTCCCACCATGATAATGGACTAAAACTCTGAAAATGTAAGCCAGCCCCCACTTAAATGTTTTCCTTTATAAGAGTTGCCATGGTCATGGTGTCTCTTCCCAGCAATAAAACCCCACCTAAGATAGCCTAGAAGGGAGGGTTTCTCTAGGGAGCTGGTGTATTGAAAGAGATATTTTACTGGCTATTTGATTTGTTCTCGTATGAACTGAATATTCTGAGTCTTTGACCACATTTCTGCTCTGTGTGTTTTTCTTATCAGTTTTAAGAGCTCTCTACATGGTGTAGATACTAATCCTTATCTGTCATATTCCTGACACATACTTTCTCATAATCTACTGTCTGTTTTCATTTTTGTTTGTATAAGCTCTTGCCCTTATACAACATCTCTTTATGTAATCAAGTATAGGAGTTCTTGTTTTTACTATAAAATGCCTCCGCCACTCCAGCTCACAAACAAGGATTAAATTGTTCCACCATCTTTACTATTTTTTTTAACTTACATCTTTAGCCCATCTGGAATTTATCTGTGTGTATATATGAGATAAAAATCCAATTTTATTTTTATGCAGATGCCTAATTAGCTATATCATAACCATTTATTAAACAACAAAACCTCTCCTTTTCCCACTGAGCCAAGACTATAACTTGAGGAAACTTTTTAGATTTATTTATTTTAGGTGTCTGAATGTATTGCCTATACGTGTGTATGCACCTGTATGTACCTGGTACCTATGGAGGCAAGAAGGCAGTATCCCCCGGAACTGGAGTTACACATGGTTATGATCTGCCCAGTGTGTGCTGGCAACCAAACCAGGATCACCTGCAAGAGCAACAAGTGCTCTTAACTGCTGAGCCATCTCTCCGGCAGCCCTCAAGATATCCTTTTTGTAATATATGATATAACATGTTTGGAATCGATTTCCTAAAGTGTACTGTTCCAAAATCTATTGATCTATTTCTATTCCAGTGTAAGTTTTTACTGTTTAAATATCCAGAAGGCAAATGTCTCCTTATTTATCTTTATTTTCAGAGGAATTCCTAGACATTGTTCATCCTTTGGAGATTAGCAATTACCTTATCCAAAAGATGCTAAGGTGACTGTGTATCTAACCGAAATAGCAAATGTGTAAATACATTTTACAAAGCATGTTATCTCTACATTACTAACCATTCCCACCCAAACATCTGCATGGCTGTAGGCTGCAGTTTATTTAACAGGGTGTTTCTTGATCTTCTGGGGTTAAGATACCCTTGTCACCTCTTTATTACTTCCTATGAATGATATCAGATAATAGCTCAATCTGCTTTTAAAATTAGCTATGGTTTTACTGTGTGGTTAAATCAAGAGATATACAGGAAGAGGGTTTTGTGAGTGTCTGCATTTTGTGCAAAGGTGTAGTGTGTTTGTAGGAGCAACAACAACAACAACAAAAGCCTTGAAATTTCAAGGTGCTAAACTAAATTTCTCCAAATGGTATGTCTAAAGCAACAAGGCAGATATCTCTCCCATTGAGAAAGGAAATTAAAGGAATTAAGTGCTAGAAGATGCACTGACGTCGGGCATAGGAAGGAACCTGGTAGGAAGATGGGTTCGGAGTGGGAAGCTGGAGGGGAGGGAGAGGTGACGCTGTCACCTGTGATGGAGAACAAGGACCTGGGACACCCGGGAAGTCTCTTCCAGGCTGAGTTCACCTGGTCTAAAGTCTATGCATCTCTAGGAGACATTTCCTACCTATCTCTCAGGCTGTGGGTTGAACCCAAGGCCTTCCTTGTACATGCTAGGCAAGCCCTTTGCCACTAATGTACATTACCAGTCCAGCTGGCTGCCATCTGTGATCCCCCTGCCACAGCCTGAGTAGCTGGGGTAACAGGTATGTACCACCACCACAGGCTCCAGAAGACATAAGCACAGGAAAGAACTCCAAATTGTTCTTGCTAGCTCATCTTCACAGGGGACTGAACTCTCAGTCATGCTGACTCCCTTACCCCATGATTCTCTCTACCTCACACACACTGGTGCCTAACTACATACTTCTTATGTATGTGCGTATAATACTTGATCAGTCTAACAAGAGTATCAAAAATGGGTATCTAAATCCTGTTTTCATCAGCTCTTTAATTATTCCCCATTTCCTTCCAGTTCTTGCAAGCATAATTTTTACATAACTGAAACCATTCTGCTTATTTATTCTATAAATAAACAAGCTCCTAACATGGCCAAATGCTGTACAAGGCACCCAAAAAACTAGCAAGCTAAACAGCTACAGTCCTTGTCTTTCTAGAGTTTATCCTAACAGACAGACAGACATCCCGCTAGACTCGCACTGGAGGTCACATGGCATCCACAGATCCTCAAGAGATGACAGAAGCCCGGGCTATGGTAGCACAGTGAAATAGAAACAGATTCGGGAAGCAGTCTGGAGATACGATGAGGACTGGAAGAAAGGGCGTGAATAAAAGGAATCTGGTGAGGAAATGGATGGATGAAGGCACCAGAGGTACTCCATGCTGAGATGGGACTTGCTGAGGGAATGGAAGGCTGGGAGATCAAGCCTTCTGAGTTTATCTCAAGTTCAAGATACTTGTACGAGACATCAAGATGATATATCAAGTTGGCCTTGAAGGTCAGAGGATCAATATGGGCTAGACACAAACGAGACAAAAACCTACACAAAGGAGATATAAACATACAGATGATATATAAAGCCATGGAAGTGGATGGGATTATATGGACAAAGTAGAGCAAAAGGAATGAGTCCAAACTGGGCCTTATATATGTATTTAGTGTCAAGGAGATGTGCTGTGACAGCAAGGAGTCTGGAACATAAGGAGGGGAAGAAAGAAAGAGTATGTGGTGCTTTAAGTGAGAACGGCACCCATAACCTATTTTAATACCTGGCTCTCAGTTGGTGGAACTTTTGGGGAGGGATTAGAAGGGTGCAGCCTTTGTGGAGGTGGTGTGTCACTGGGGGTGGTATTTGAGGATCTAAAGACTCATACCATCTTCAGTGTCTCTCTCTGCCTCCCACTTACAGATCAAGATGCGAACTCTAAGCCGTTCCCACCATCATGCCTCTATTCCATTCATCACGGACTCTAAACTTCTGAAACTGAAATCTCAATGAAATGCTTTATTTATGAGTTTCCCTGGTCATGTTTGTTTGCTTGTCTGTCTGTCAGTCACAGTAATAGAAAAGTAACTAAAGACATAGCGTGTCATGCAAAAGGCAATGGAAAAGGAGCATCTTAGTTAGGGTTTCTATTGTTGTGATGAAACACCATGCCCAAAAAGCAAGTTGGGGACAAAAGGGTTTATTTGACTCACACTTCAGCATTGCTGAAGGATGTCAGGACAGGAATTCAAACAGGATAGGATCCTGGAAGCAGGAGCTGATGCAGAAGCCATGGAGGGGTGCTGCTTACTGACTTGCTCAGCCTGCCTTTCTTACAGAACCCTGGACCACCATCCTCAGAGCTAAGCCCCCCCAGTGATCACTAATTGAGAAAATGCCTTACAGTTGGACCTCATGGAGGCATTTCCTCAACTAAGGCTCGTTCCTCTCTTGATGACTCCAGCTTGTGTCAAGTTGACATACAAAACCAGCCAGTATTTGCTCCACAATCATAAGGAACGGAGTTTGGGTCCCAGTGCACACACCAAAGCTGGGCATCCCTGAAGATGCCTATAACCCCAGCTCCAAGACAAGTGGACCCATAAAGATCATTAGAACTTGCTAGCTTCTAGCCTACACCAAGAAAATGTGTGCCCCAGGTTCAGGGCAAGAACTGGTCTCAAGGAATAATAAATGAAGTGTGATGGAAGAGGAAACCTCCTGCCCAATTTTGGCCTCTAGGTATGCACAGCCAGGCACAAGCATTCATATAAACATATAAGTCAACAAAATATAAATGAATAATACATAAATAAAAATTTAAAAGAATACTGCCAATCAGCCTAGTAAGATAATGACTATAGGATGGCTACACGGAGGTCAGCAGTGACCTCAGCAAGAACAGGGTCAATGGAACAGTGAGGCAGAAGCCAGTTGGGGTTAACCTGGACATAGGAGACACGATATTGTTTCAGGTACAGAGGGAGGAGCTCATAGCCAGGAAACCAAGGTTCATTTTTTATGTGACCCTGGGTGCCAGGTGAGTGGTTAAGAAGCTGAAACTCTGGCTTCCACAGTGATTTGGATGAGAAATGTCCCAGAACTCAGGTGTTTGAACACTTGGTCCCCAGTTGGCAGCATGGTCTGGGGTAGGTCTAGATGGCACAGCTCTGCAGGAGAAAGTTCATTACTGGGTGCTGGGGCTGGTGTCAGGCTTTCAGAGAGAAGCTGTACGCTGTTTCCAGCTTGCTCTCTCCGCGTCAGGCTTACCGTTCAAGACTGGCTTTCAGCCTCCTACTCCCTGCCTCCCGCTGGTTACTAGGCCACCAGTCTACCATCACGGACTTGCTCTTATCCCTGGAACCATGAACCAAATCAACTCTTCCTCCTCTAGTTGCCTTGGCCATGGTGCTTTACGACAGGATCAGAAAAGCAGCTCAGAGTGCATCATAAACCCAATATGAGCATCCTTGCCAAATATGTGGCTCTTTCCTACATACAGCTGAGCCAAGAGGGAAGGATGCTACAATGGTCAGATGGGATGCCAGGGATAGTGGCAACGTCAATTAGACAGCAATAAGCACCGGGCGGAAGAACTTGCCGCTCTACAACACTCCATCATGCTGACATACAAGTACCTATTTTACTTAACTTTTCTCCTTATAATGAATTCCAAACAAGTTTCTAATGCTATAAAAGCCACTGCCAGAGTGGCTTACGCTTAGGGTTTTCTTCTTTCAGGTTGCTCCCTCGGATTCCACTCCTGGAATTACTGATTTAAGCAAACTGAGTATATTTATTACTTTGGAAATGCACTGCCAAATTGCTTTCCGAAAAGGTTGTGCTAATTGGCATCAGCAACACTGGGTGTTAGCATAACTTATTATCGCTTTAATTTGTATTTATTTCATAACTAGGGAGGTTGAACATATTTCCATATTCATAGCTACTTTCCAGAATCTGCTCTGAGAACATATGTTTTTGACCACTTGCTTTTTGGTATCTTAATGGTTTTCTTTTTTTCCATCCTAGCTTTATTATCTTATCTTGAGGGATTTTGGCTGTGGCAAGTTCTTTGCAGAGGTATACACTTTAATTAAATCTTTCCCTTTTGTATCATTATGTATGTATTTATTTATTGCTAGTGTTGGGGTTCAAGCCAGGGACTTACATGTTAGTCAGTCCCTCTACTGCTAAGCAATACCTCCAGTCTAAGGTTGTTTTTAAAGTAAACTGATTATATGAATATTTTTCTTTTGTCATTACATACATCAGCGCTAAGAAAATAAACATACCTTGAAATTATGTGAGGTTTGGTTCCATTTTCTGTGGTATTTTTATGTAAATTACTTAATTATACTTTATTTTCTTTATATTTTTTTCAAGATCTTTTTAACTGACATGTATATACGTGTGAGAATAAGTATGTGTGCGCACGCATGTGTGTGTGTGTGTGTGTGTGTGCGTGCGTGTGCGTGCCCATGCCCATGGAGGCCAGAAGAGGATGTCAGATCCCCTGGAACTATAATTGTTGGTGGTTATGAGCCACTCAATGTAGGTGTTGAGTTTTGGTCCTCCGGAAGAGCGGCAAGTGCTCTTAACTGCTGAGCCATCTCATTAGCCTGAATTAGACCTTTATATTTAACATGAATTATGAAGTAAATGTTTCCATAGTTAAGTTATTGCTTTTTTAATAAAATTCTTCTATTTCTCTTTATTTTATAACATCTGATCTTTAAAATGCTTATATTCATTTCTGGGTTCTATTCTATGGGTCTGCATCATTATTTTAAACTCAGAACAGACTGAGAATTGCTGTTGACACCCATCCAACAGTACAGATGCACTGTACAAACATACAATGTATTTGTGCAATAATGTGTTGTTTACAATCAAGTGACAGTTCTCATGCCTAGATAAACTTTTAAAATATATATATATATACTTTAGATATTCTAAATCAGCTCATATTATTCCAGATAAACACAGAATTGTTTTAAGAAAAATCCATACTCATTTCAAAATGTAGAAAAATTAGTAGAAGTAACTTTTCCTAGCAAACATGAGATGATTATAGATATACATATATGTCTTCCCTACCTTCACAGGTACCTTCTACATGTTTATATACACATAAGTTTTAGTTGATAAGGATCTGCTATGACAAATTATAAGTAGGTTCAATAGACCACTGCTATGCTTCCTAATTTGTAAAAACCCAAAACAATCCTGTAGCTCTTGGGAAGACTGGCCAGCAGGAAAGTAATAAAGAGGAGGCGGGAGGGTGAATATTAGGCCTCAAAGTTTTTTAAATAGTCGGAGTAAAAAGAGTAAGTTTTTAAAGAGACAGAGTATGGAATGAGTACAGATGCACGCTATTGTGTTGATTCTGTTGTCTTTTGCGTCCTGGACTGGAGAAAGACATTTGATTCTGGGAACTGCTAAGAAAGGTGTTTCGACTTTAAACTATGGGCCTAAGGATTTGATGCTTTGGAAAAGAGATTCTGCTTTTGTCTCCACAGAGGATGAGAACCTGTGGATTCATTCCAGATGAATGTGGTTTGATTCACGGAGACCCCCTTAAATGTTGCTGTGAAATACCCCCAAGAACACAGCACCCCCGCTCATCAGGAAGTAGTTTAAGAGAGAAAAGCTATGCCCAAATTCCCTAAAAGATTGTTTAAGTGGAGCCCCTTCCGCGATTCCGGAACAGCAAGCCTGCTTCCCAGAGTTCTGCTCTGCTCCCTGCACCATTTTGGACCCAGAGCGAGCGTGGCTCAGGCCGAAAGGCGGCTGGAGCAGAGCTTTGTGAGTTGGTTGCCCAGGCCCAGTTAGTCCGCGCCCGGCCAGGGGGACACTGTGGTAGTGCCAGGAGCTGTTGTGGAAATTGGCATTCTTGTATCAAGGATGACCTGTGTCTCTGTCTCTGTTTGTCTATGTGTTTTTAAGTCTCAGCTTAGTCCCCGGCTCATGCAACTGGTCCTGTAGTGACATGGGAGCTACAGGACCGTTGTGGGTTTTTACACTAATTACTATCAGAAAAAAAAATGCCCAAGACAAACTGTCACAAACAAACAAGTCCAATTTTTGATAGTTTCTCCAACAAGTATCTCTTAATAAAAGTGACTTTTAAATACAGAGAACACACACATTGCCTCTGAAGTGTGTCCCTGAATATTTCTATTACTTTTATAAGTGGAATTTTTTTTCTTATTTTGGTTTTTCGAGACAAGGTTTCTCTGTAGCTTTGGAGTCTGTCTTGGAACTAGCTCTTGTAGACCAGGCNATCTGCCTGCCTCTGCCTCCCGAGTGCTGGGATTAAAGGTGTGAGCCACCACCAACCATCTGGAAACTTTTCCTTAAAGAATAAAGGTTGAAAGTTTGTTTACCTGATACAGTATGATTGTTGGTATTTGAGTATCAATTCAACATATGTAATTAGATTCATTCATTTACACAATTTTTTGCTATTTTTAAGTTCAGGGAACACTATGGATCAGAGCAAGCCCTTTCAGACCAGGACCCTACTCACGCTAAGTGTGTGCTCTCCTACCCAGTGACAGCCTGGACTCCCAGAACAGTTTTTTAAAATGAATATATTTAGAATATATGCATCAACTAAGAATTAGCAAACAGTGACATTTTTCTGTATTTCATCCCAAATTATTTATAATACTTGCTTCTAGTATGATTGGACAAGAAACATTGTTGACAGAACGAATGCTGGGAGAGTTTCTTCTTTCAGTTCTGCTTTGTGGAAGGGTGTCTCTAACATCTCTCCTTAGGTCACTTTGTAGACAATGACTTCATTCTTCTGTCATAATTTTCTTGGTAAACAATTTTCAGTCAACACCGAATCCCTTTCTACTTGTTTATTGCACTGCTCTTATTTATGGGGCCATGTCTACCTGATGTCATAGATTTGGATTTTAGTTGCCGTCCTTCTCCATTAACACTAGGCATTCCACTGGGAAAGCCATGCCCACAACCATATACGAAGTCTTTGGGCTGCTCTCCATGTTTGTCATGGCTGATCTTGGCTGTCAACTTCACTGCATGTGGAATCAACTCAAACCCAAGCAGCTGGGCACACTGATGAGGATTTTCTTGATTGAATTCAAGGTCAGAAGACCCGCTTTAGGGCTGAGCCACACCTTCTGGTGGCCCATATAAAGGGGGACAGGAGAAGGAAGCTTCTACTTTTTGCCTGCTTGGTCTCACTCTTGCTATCAAGTTCATCCATCCTGTTGCTGAGGCATTCTTTTGCTGTTACTAGAGACTGCTTCTTTGGGATTCCAAAGTAGACAGAAGAACAGCAGCTCTCTAGAATTTCCCTGGGACTCCAGCACTAGATTGGAACTGTGAAGACATTCAGTCTCGTACTGAACAACTACCAGATCGCTGGCCTTTTGGTTGGGAGATATCCAATTTTGAACAACTGAGACCACAGCCTGTAAGCCGTTCTAATAAATGACATTTTAATACTTAAATGTATATATATACGTATATACTTATTATGTGCACACAATCCCCCCCTCTTGCTCTGTCCCACCATCCCTCCCTCCAAATTATGCTTCTTTAGAGAACCCTAACACAATGCTCACATAATCACTTGGAGACACATGTGCAGAAACGGAAAATTTCTGTTCAATAGCCTCTTGCTCTATTTGCTAAACAAAAACTTCAGAGAAATCCCTCCTAGACGAACAGGAACTACTCTAATTAATTCTTTTAATTATTTATTCCTCAGTGAAGATGAAGATATCCTATTTGCTAGCTGTTTTGTATAAAGAAATAATGCTTCTGGTAAACAAAGGTTCTGTAATTTATGGGCTAAGGCACTAGAATGTTACCAGGAATATGATGGGCAGTGAGCAAATGATGTTTGACCTTAGCTAACAGATTGATTTGGGGACAACCACAGACTGTCATCTCTTTAGGTAAGGGTCAGGTATTGTTGAAACAATGGCACAAGCTTTCAGGGAAGTCATAGATGGCCAGCCATGAACTAAGAAATATTTTGAAATAACATGATCAAGAGGAGTCAGATTTGGGAGTGTGTGGCTCAGTAGTAAAGCAGAGAGCAAGTGGAAAGGACAGAGAGAGGGAGAGAGGGGGAGAGAGAGGGGAAAAGAGGGGTGAGTTCTTAGTCATATGCCCAAAAGAATCAATCCAGAGCCAAGGAGGATAGCTCAGTGGTAGACCGCTTGCCTTTGGCACGCATAAGGTCTGGGCCACTCATGAATACTGCCTGGTTGGGCGGGGGGTGGGGGGATGAGTCCAGAGATCATTTTAAAGACTAGCTGAAGTGAGATTACCAAATGATTGGGCCGTAAGATGGCTCAGCAGGTAAAGGCACTTGAAGTCACATCTGAGGACCTGAGCTGGATCCCCGGGACCCCCGTGGCAGAAGAGGGAACTCAACTCCACTAGCACTCTTACCATGTTGTTGCATGCACAGCACACGTGAAATAATAAAATGTAAATGTGAATAGTAACTAAATTCTCGTCTCTAACTTGTGGACAGTGATGTCATGACTTTATGGGAAGACTCTGCTCAGACCCATGGTGAGCCACAGTGGGGACTCCGGGTGGGGAAGAAAGAACTAATGGTTGCTCATCTGTGAGCCTTCTGACTTGATTTTGTTTGAGACAGGGTCTCACTATGGAGTCCTAGCTGGCCTGAAACTTACTGTGGAGGCCACGCTGCTCTCAAACTCACATAAACCCTCCTGCCTCTGCCTCCCGAGTGTTGAGATTACAGGTGTGATCCACTACTCCTTACTGGGTCTAAGCGTGTGTCTGAAGTGTCCCAGATGACATATTAGTGGTGATTTAGTTATAGCAGACCTCGATCAGTAAGCTAATTCTGTAAGTAGCACTTACGAACTACTTTTTCATATGACACAAAAAGTCACCCATAAGGGTTCTTTTAACGATAAAGGAAAAATATCTTGCATAATCCTAACCTTTATCAGAGTCCTGAGAATATCAAAACATCTTAATACTTTCTGCCTACTATATCGCACCAAAGTCAGCTGGTTTTTCAGACCAATCAGCAAAGGATCTGGCTATTCCTGGGTATGGATGGCTGAACTCCATTTACCCTGAATCTGACCCCCTGGAACGAGCTGGCAGGAGCATGTCTGGAGTTTTGGCTGTCAGCCTCAATCCAGAAGATGGCTAAAAGTGACAACAGCAAGTCACTGTCAGCCCAAGCGTTCTGAGGGGTCATGGCTGGAAAGCTGGGTTCTTTTATTATTTGCCACTCATTAAACGTGCTGGCTTTCCTTTATTAAATGTTAAATCATCTTAAGTGGCATGGTTCTTGTGATTTGAAATGGCAAAGTGAGAAGAGAAAGTGGCCCATTTGCTTGTTAATGTGACATTCAAATGAAACACAGAGTGTGCAGCAGACAGGTTAACTGGCTGTTGACGGGGACCCTGTACAATTACTCATAACACAAGAGCTGTGATTAGGGAGAAAATGTCTCCTTACAGGAAGTAGTGTGCAAGGAATTCTGTTCCCCTCAGGGCAGGGTAGGCATGTGTATCAGGGAGAGTTCTGCTCCAGGATGTTCCCTGTGTCCCTTCTCTCATGCCAGGTCAAGAGCTCTCCAAGGGACCTGTCCACTTTGTCCGTCCTCCCGTGTTACTTCATGCCTACGGACAGTTAATTCGCAGGCTGAACACAGTGGCATAAAGACTGCCTGATCAAAACCAAGTCCCACGGTGAGCCACGCTGCGGGAATCTACTTGACCAGAAGTCTGAACTTACTTTTCGCTATTTGGAAAATCAAGGTGTATCCCCCCCAAAAAAAATGCATCTTTAACTACTGAAGGTCATCTTTACCTAGCGAGATGGCAAACTCCATGAGGAGGGGGCTGTGCCTTGACTAGGTTATCACTGTGTCCTTGGCACCTTGCAGATGGATGATATCTGGTAGGCGGCCCTGCTGTTCACCAACAGAATGAATGGACTTCTCTTGCTAAGCCTATTTCATTGTTAAACAATCTTCTTTATACCCAGAAGGAAGCTGTGCTATATAAGACAATACCATGAAGACAAGTAAAACATTTCTCCTTACCCTCTCTCTGAGGTTTCGAATGATCTGAATTTTAGGGCATTTTTTAGGTCCAGATGAAATATCCAGCCAGTTTTCAAAGCTCCCTGCATGTGTGCAGTCTCCTCGAAAAGTGCACCTAAAAAAAAAAACAAAAACAAAGCAAAAATCAACAATAGATAAATTGGCAGCCGTACCCATGCCCGTTAACTACAACTGTCTCGTGATCAGCTTCAAGACGAAACACTTTGTACAGTAGGCTGTTGATTTTGAATGCTAATAGAGAAATGATAAGAATATCATGAAA
>LOJH01040168.1:0-10416 GCA_001685095.1 Ellobius talpinus | reverse complement strand
TGTGAGCCACCATGTGGTTGCTGGGAATTGAACTCAGGACTTCTGGAAGAGCAGACAATGCTCTTAACCACTGAGCCATCTCTCCAGCCCCGGTAAATTCTTTTTGTATGGATGTAAGCTCTATGTTTGGACAGACTATTCCAGATTATTCAAACCTGGGTTTTTATGTTAGTTCTTTCCATTTAAATGTTAGCAGCTAATTTAGGCTGCAAAAATGGTAAGTCCCACAGAATGCAATCTCGGGGTACATTTGCCCAGTGAGCTGCAGTCTAGCCTGTCAGAGCCCTCATCTCACAGAGCACCACTTCTGGCTACTATGTCACGGGCATCTCTCTTTACCCAGGGCTCCTATGGTGTGGTCAAGCTGGCCTACAATGAAAATGACAGTACGTACTATGTGAGTACCCCCACCCCCATCTCCATCCAAAGGAATTCTCTTTCCTAGCACTCTGCTCCAGCACAGTTTGGGTACTTATTCTCCCATTCTGCTCTTAGGCCGTTTAGAAGAAAGCCATGCTCCCATTTTACAGATGGAGAAATGGGGCAGGGAAGGGATTGACCCAGCAAGTGTCTTTCATACCCTTGCTTTGAGCTGCCCTGTCTGCCCCTTCCATAGCAGTAAATGTACATAGTGCCCTGTAGTTGAGGCTTTGGAGTCAGTCCAGTGTAGGTTCAAACCCTGGTTCCAACATGCATTAACAACATGACTTTGGGCAAGCAGCCATCAGAGCCCTTCTTCGCCCATCGATCACTCTGGTTCACTTGTCTGACTCCGTGGCAGGAGTCATGAGCTTAGGGTTCCCAGCTGGGTCTGCTGACCAGGAACCTCCAGGGTCAGCACTGTCATGGCTCCAGTACCAGCTTGCTCCACTGGTGACTATGTTCTCACTACCTTGTCTCGAGGCACCAAGGCCTGGGAGCTCAGTGAGAGGCTTGGAGAGGAGAGAGCCGAGTCTTCCTCCTTGCTGTCTTTAATTGCACTTGGGGGTCTTTCCTTCTGCAGGCGATGAAAGTGCTGTCCAAAAAGAAGCTGATCCGGCAGGCTGGCTTTCCACGTGAGTGTGGTGGTCTTTGTCCTAAGGTGTGGGTACTGAGGTGAAATCAGACAGAACCAGTGAATGTAATGTCCAGCAGAGCCACTAAGGGAAGACCAAGTCCCGCACAGAGCTTCCCCTGAGAGCAGTACTGAACTTCTTACTGTGGGTCCTAATTCATGTTTATTTAAGAGTTTTAAAGCTGAATTTGAGGACTGGAGAGATGGCTCAACTGTAAACACTCTTGCCACCAAACCCAGTGATCTGAGTTTGATCCCCAGGGCCCATAGGGTAGGAGAGAAGTGACTCCTACAAGTTACCCTCTGTCCTCCACATTCATTCTGTGGCATATTCATGCCAAAATAAATAATAAATAAATAGCTGAACATGGATATGAACAAAATAAACAAATGAAAAGCTGACCATATGTCTTAGTTTCTTTGCCTGGTGTTCTGAAGAAAGGCTGACAAAACCACCTTTAGGCTGAAATACTTTACTGTGACTGGTATTTGGGATGTCAGAGAGGCAGGCGCCTGAGGCAGCTGGCTACATTGTATCTGTAATCAGGAAGCAGAGACAAATGAACCCCAGTGGTCAGTGCCTTTTCTCCGCTGACATAGTGCAGGATTCCAGCCAGGGACTGGTGCCACCCACAGTGAGTCCCGTCTCAGTTAATGTGATCAAGATGACCCTGACCCTCCAGAGGCATCTCAGGTTATACTAGATTTCCTAGTTAACAACAGTAGTCATCACACCTCAGGACCCAGCAGCTTCTCTAGTATCCAGGAGAAAGAAAAAGAGACAAGGCTCATGCATGCATGTAGCTAGCAGCACTGTTCACGTTATCCATTGAGTGGAAACATCCCTAGGGGCCCCGAACCAATGAGTAAATAAAATGTACATGCATCCGGTAAATTAGTATTCAGTTATCATAGGGTCCTAATATTTGATATTACTTGATTGAAAGCATTTTAAGTGAAAAAGACCAGACATAAGCAGTCACTTAGTACATAATACCGTTTATATAAAATACCAAGAATAGGCAAATCCACGAGGAAAAAAAGTAGATCAGCAGAAGAAAGAATCAGATTTTTGGAAAGAGGAATGAAAATGTTCTGTAGTTACCTAGTGGTGATAATACTAAAATAATCAACGTGCATGGTAAACATGCCAGTAACACCAGCACTTCAGGAAGTGGAGGGAGGAGGGTCAGCATGCATGGTGCCATGCTGGTAACACCAACACACTCAGGAAGTGAAGGGAGGAGGGTCAGCATGCATGCATGGTGCACATGCCGGTAACACCAGCACTCAGGCAGTGGAGGGAGGAGGGTCAGAACACAAGGCCAGCCACAGCTCTGTGGGACCCTGTTTTGTAAAAGCACACACATGAAAAAGAATAATAAGTAAAAAAAAGAAGAAAGAAACTGAGTGGTGAGTGGTCACACGCATCTTTGATCCCAGCACTCAGGAGGCAGAAGCAAACGGACCTCTCTGAGTTCTAGGCCAGCCTGGTCTACAGAGCAAGTTCTAGGACAGCCAGGGCTACACAGAGAAACCCTTTCTCAAAAAGACCAACTAACCAATCAAACAAAACTCCACACATTTAAAATATTGAATGTTTTTAACAGTTAAATATTGGACCTGACATGGTAGTGCACTTCTTTAAACCCAGCACTTGGCAGGCAGAAGTAGGTGGGTCTGTGAATTCAGGACTAACCTGGCCTACATTACAAGCTTCAGGAGAGCAAGACTTGCCTCACAAATAAAATAATATGGGATTTGGGGAGATGGCTCAGTGGATAAGGCGCTTGCCATGTAAGTGTTAAGATGGAGTTCGGACCCAGAACCCACAGAAAAGCAGGGCTCAGGTGGATGTGGCAGTCACCTGTAATCAGCTGCCACTGTGTCTGGCCCTTGCTTTTGGTTTGAGACAAGGTCTCTGTACAGGGGCTGGTCTCAAGCTGTGGATCCTCCTGCTCAGCCTCCTGGGTGATGGCTGGCAGATACCCCACTATTCCTGCCTCCTGTGGCCACTTTACAGGCGGAGGCTTCCCTCGGCATCCTTCCTTGCACACCCTTCCAGCAGCTGAGCCTATGTGTTCCCTTGCCCAGGCATGCTCACAGCTGCATTTCTTCTGCTCGTCATCCTCCCAGGCTTCCTCACACAGGATGTGTGAGACAGCGGTTTCGACAGTTGGGCTTCACATTCGACAGCTTTTTGACTGAGGAACACTCCATCCTGGCAGAGTTGTCTCATTTTTCTCTCATTGACTCAGTTTTTGTTTCTTCTCCTGGCTTTCTGGTACATCTGCACCATCTCCTGCATCGAGGAGAGGAATAATGTTTATGTCTGTTTTATCCAGTGGGCACTGAGCCCCATAGAGAAGTGATTGATTTACATGAAGGTTTGTCTTTTGTTTGTTTTGTTTGAGACAGTATCTCATGTAACCCAGACTGGCCTTTCCTTTCTGTGTTGTCAAGGGTTACCTTGAACTTCTGGGCTTCCTGCCTCTGCCTCCCAAGGGCTAAGATTTCAGGGTACCCCACCACATCCTGTTTTATGCAGCACTGGGGATCCATCCCAGGACTTGGTGTTTGCTAGGCAAGTGCTCTACTCGCTGAGCTACCCCCAACCACTTTCCCCGATGTTGAGAGCGTTAAGATAGCTAAACCAGACGAATATCCTCAGTGAGCCTCGCTCACTGTGGGTTGAGCATGTGATAGGGAAAAGGGATCGACAGTGAACAGGAGGGTTGCCTCCTGCCTCCCTGATTTCCAGTAGTGGGGGAAGCATGAAGAAAAGGCTGTTCCCAGCTCCCAGAAGTCCTTTACCATTTGTCCTATTAGCAGCTCCCCTCTGCAGAAGGCCTCTGCCCTAACTCTGTGCTTCCTGCAGGTCGCCCCCCACCCCGAGGGACTCGCCCAGCTCCAGGGGGCTGCATCCAGCCCAGGGGCCCCATCGAGCAGGTGTACCAGGAGATCGCCATCCTCAAGAAGCTGGACCACCCCAACGTAGTAAAGCTGGTGGAGGTGAGGAGGGAGGGTGAGGCTGATGGTCTATCCCCAGCTTTGTTAATATCTAAATATCTGTTTGCTAAGATCTCAAGGCTGAGGACCTTGTGGCCTCACATACCTTCACACTATTGCTTCATGTTACCATCACTTCCCAAGACTGCCTATCACTACCATTTTACAGATGCAAAAGTTGAGGCTGAGAGTTCCAAGGCTTGCCCTTTAACCTACTTCTTTGACTTTGAAGTTGTCAATTTTTCTCCTGTACACACAGGTAGTTGGAACACAGACGTAGTTGTGCATACAAACAGGTGAAGTCCTGTGAGACAGCTCAGTGGCCTAGGCCCTCGATGAAAGTCTCATGGCCTGAGTTGGATCCCCAGAACCCACACCACATGAAGTAGAAGGGGAGAGCTAACTCCACAAAGTAGTCCTCTGACTTCCACACACACGATAGCAACAGCAACAACAATAATACTTTAAACAAAGCAAAACAGTAGTTTTGATTGTAGTGGTGCACACTTTTAATCCCAGCACTCAAGAAGGCAGAGGAGTCAGATCTCTGTGAGTTCGATGTCGATCTAGTAGATACGATGAATTCCAGGCTAGCCAGGGCTACATAGCAAGACCCTGTCTCAAAAACAAACAAAACAGTAAGAAATCATGATTGTGCTCCAGGAAAACCTTATCTATAAACACTGGAGGAGCTGGACTCGCACTGTATTAGACAACCTTTGCTTCAGCCTAGTAGGTCTCATGGTTTGGTTTTGTATTTTTTTGCTCAGGATGGCTTGATGCACTTTAAATCCGAGGAAACTTTGTGTTAGCTATAGTCATTGTAACAGATACCTAGAGAAAACAACTTCATAGGAGGAAAGGTTGATTTTGGCTGAAAAGGCTGTTTTCTGTTCACGTTTGCTGGTTTCGTTGTGTTGAGCCTGAGGCAAAGCAGAAATGTGCTCAGGGAGGAGATGGGGTGGGAGGAGAGAGAGGAGAGAAGTCAAATCAGGGGGAAGATATCTTTAAGATGCACGCCTTTGAATTCACCTAGCTTTACCACTACCCAGAACAATATACCAGTTGAGTGCTGGGCCTTCCTTCCACACTTGAGCCTGTGAGGGACATATTGTATTTGCCTTCAGCAGACCTCAGAGTGCTGCTGTTCACATTGTTTACATTTATCCATATGTATCCCATTAAAATATAAACCAGAGCTGGACATGGTGGTGCATACCTGTATTTGCAATGCTTGAAGTGGAGGCAAGAAAAATCCAACATTCAAGGTCAGCCCGGGTTACAATCGATCGTGTCTCAAAACAAACAAACAAACAACCCCCCCAAAACAAACATGTAAATTGACAAATTTTTATTCATGGAAAAACAATAACCCTATTATGTGATAAGTAGTAATTTTTATTTATTTGTTTATTTTTTTTCAAGACATGGTTTCTTTGTGTAGTCCTGGCTGTCCTAGAACTCATTCTGTAGACCAGGCTGGCCTCAAACTCAGAGATCCCCCTGCCTCTGCCCCACAGGTGTGTGTCACCACTGCCCAGCAAGAGTAATATATTTTTTATGAATAGTAACTACTTGTTTGCATGCGTGTATTTATGTAGGTGAGGGTACATGTGTGTACATGCTTGTGGAGAACAGAAGTTAAGTCTTGGATGTCTATCCTCAGAAAGTGCTATCCCCCTTGTTTATCTGAGGCAGGGTCTCTCTCTGGCCTAGAGTTCACCTACTAGGCTAGGCTGTTGGGCCAGCAAGCCCCAGACATCTGCCTGTTTCTATCTCCTCAGCACTGGAATTATAAGCATGTGCCACTGGGCTTCACTTTTTAAAAAAGATTTACTATTTTATTTTTAATTAATTCTGTCTATGTAATGGGGTATGTGCGTGTACTTGCTGATGCCAGAGGTGTCAGATCCCCTGGAACTGGAATTAGAGGTGGTTATGAGCCATATGATATGGGTGCTGGGAGCAGAACTCTGTCTTCTGCAAGAGCAGTATGTTTTCTTAACCCCTAAAGAGCCATCTCTTTGCCCTGGGACTTTCTTACATAGGCTCTGGGACTGGCCTGAAGTCTTAAGTTTGTAAAGCAATGGCTTTACTGAATGAATTGTCTGTTCTCTGAAACAAACAGTCAAAACAAAACAAATGTAAAAGGATGGATTTTATACTCTTGCTGCTGGTGGTGGTTGCCCTCTTTCCTGATGCCATGCTGTGATCCTGATCTCAATTCTCCAGTGCTGGAGTTGGCCATCTTAGCAGAACCCCGGGGTGCATGGTCTGCAGGTACCCCTGAGTCCTAATGGGATCTCTTTTTGCCCTACACCGAATGTCTAATCTTTCCACCCAGTTCAGCAAGACCATGTAGCCATTCTGTTTATTTATCTATCAGGTGTTTCTTGGGTACCTACTTTGTGCCCAGCACATATGAGTCATCACCAAGACAATCAAGGTGGACAAGCTTGGGACCTGCCCATCGGACAGAGACAGGAGCAGGCATGGAGATGTGTCCTGCTAAGGTGGGGAGGTGTGGGTTCACTTCATGAAGGGGCTGCTTGAGTTCAAGTAGGGTTTAATTTTCCCCCCCGAAGCCAGGACATGTTTCCTAGGAGATGAACTGGACTGCCATCCAGGTGTGGGACATTTCTGGGGAGGATTTACTTCTCTTTGCTGTTCTCAGGATGTTCCAGACCTTGAGAACTGGCCTGGGCTTGAGGACAGGAGGACTTGGCTATCATACTCTGGGAATTTCTGTCTTCCCCCTTGACTAGGAAGAAGGATGGGAAGTGCACCCTCCCGTGGACACACACCATCACACACTTCTACTTCCTGTTGCTCATATCTGTTCTTTTTCTCCTTGCTCCTGACATTGGGCGGCTGTGCCATCAGGTCCTGGATGACCCCAACGAGGACCATCTGTACATGGGTAAGGGCTTTCCTCCATCCACTCTGGGGTAGCTACATTTGCCAAGGCCCTGGTGTCCCTTCCACATAGCCGTAGCCCTGGAGTCAAGGACAGGTTCCTCTTTCCTGGTCCAGCTAGGCCCCACAGGAGCACGCACACCTGGTTTAAAGCAGGGTGTGGGAGGTAATTCTTGCTGGGACTTTAACGTCTAGGTTGCCTAGGTCTTCATTTGCAGCTCTTTCTTGAACGCCTACTGCATATTCAGAACTGTTCCAGGCCTGAGGATAACGTGATAAAAAAGAGACCTTTATGGCTGATATCCCAGACAGGAAAGATAGTGTTGATAAATAAACTAGAACTTTATATATTTTAAGAGTAATTAGGATGATTCAGAGAAAGTGGATAAACCACTTCCTACAGGATATACCTGTATCAAGGATTTGGCCATGTTACATTAGGACAGGGCATAGAGGAAGAGGGGAGAGCAGGTGGGAAGGCCCCAAGGCTTTAAGAATTTAAAAATGGGGGTGCCGATAAGTAGGGAGAAGAGTCGGGTAAGAATGATGAGTTTGGGAAGCCATGGTGAGGCAATCCAAGATCTAGGTCCTACTCACAGACTAAAGCTCAGGTGTGTCTTCAGAGATCTCATTTATAAATGGTGAGGACATCAGGAATGATGGTACATCTGGGAGGCAGAGACAGGAGGACCTACCTGTGGCTTCCAGGCCAGCTGTCAGAGGCTACATAGTGAGACCATGTCTCAAAAAGGAAGGGAAAAAAATTATAAACTTGAGTCAACTAAGCTGGGCAGTGGTGGCGCATGCCTTTAATCCCAGCACTCNGGAGGCAGAGGCAGGCAGATCTCTGTGTGTTTGAGGTCAGCCTGGTCTATAGAACTAGTTCCAGGACAGGTTCCAATGCTACAGAGAAACCCTGTCTTGAAAAAGCAAAAACAAAAACAAAAAAATCTCAAAAAAAATTAAATAAACATTAATTTACATGGTCTATAGAGAGCCAAATTGAATACATGGCAAGCAAGCAAGTGAAATCTAAATTTAATCAGAAAACTTGAAAAATTACTTGAGCCTAGAATGGTACTCCTACAGTAATTTTTTCACCCTGAATTCCAAAAGGCTGTGCCGAAGCAGGTTGTTCATTTAATAAATGCTACAGTATGCACGTCCCTTTTTTAGGTTTCTCAGGAAACATCTCAAAACATTCTCAGAGCAGTCACCTAAGTGCAAAGGTGGTGAAGGTAACAACACTACACAAAAGGAAAATAAGAATAATAGACCATTCACGGAGAAAGAAACTGGAGTTCTGGGTTGGTAAAATAGGATGGGAGTCCATACACTTTCCAGCCACAGCCATGTGTGCTAAGGACAGAGGATGGGCAGTGTCAGCAAGAGTCTTTAATAGCAGGCCAGGGGCTCAAAGGGTAGAAAACGTCTATATTTTTAGAAGTTAAAAGAAAACAGGTGCTAGAGACATGATTCAGTCAGAGGACTCAAGTTTGGTTCTCAGCACCCACATCTGATGGCTCACAAGCGCCTGTAAACTCCAGTCTCAGGTGATCTGAAGCCTTATGGCCTTCACAGGCTCCTACACACAGTACACATAAACTCAGGCAGGCACACTTATAGACAATATCTTAGTGTTCTGTTGCTGTGAAGAGACACCAACAGTTAATTGGGAAATGTTTAATTGGGGCTGGTTTACAGTTCAGAGTTTAAGTCCATTGTCACATGGTGGGAAGCATGGCAATGGGAAGGCAGACATGGTGCTGGAGAGGTAGTTGAGAGTTCTACATCTGGATCAGCAGGCAGCAGGAAGATGGGGAGACACTGGGCCTGAGCATCTGACACCTCAAAACCCAACCCTAGTGACACACTTCCTCCAACAAAGCTACCTCCTAATAGTGCTACTCCCTGTGGACCTGTGGGGGCCATTTTCCTTCAAAATACAACAGACAACACTTGGGAGGCAGAGGCAGCCACATTTCTGAGTTTGAGGCCATCCTGGTCAAAATAGTTCTAAGCCAGCTATGGCTATATAGTAAGACCCTATCATAAAACAAATTGAGAAACCCAGAAAAAAGCTTGAACTGTTATTATAGAGTATCTGAGTTTGGTTCTTAGCACCCATGATGGGTAGTTCACAGTGCTCTAGAGCCAGAGAACTATGATGCCTCTGGCCTTCAAGGGCACCTGCACATATGTACACAGACCCCCCACACATACTCGTAATTAAAAACAATGAAAATTAGCAGAAGCTACAGCTCAGAGCACTTGTGTGGTGTGTATGTGGCCAGTGTTCAGTTCCTAATCACAAAAAACCCAAAAAAACAGAAGTTTCTGCCCACCACTCAACCCCAAGAGTGGCTGAACTATCAGTGTCTGAAATAGAGACCTGTTTCAATAGGCCAGCTTCCTCTTCCTCCATAGCTGGTGGCTTGTGCTGGGCTGGGAGGAAACAAGGTAGAGAAGTTTGTGAAGTTGTAAGGTAAGACATAAATAACCAAAGCAAGAAAGGCCAGCACTTGTAACCACAGCCCAAGGCAAGAGCAGATCTGCCAGGGTCCTGGGTGTATCTGGAGGCTGTATTAGGTTTCTCTAAGGAACCGAGCCCATAGAGTGGAAATATATATCAACAGTAGATTTATCAATATTGTCAATGGCTTTCATACTGGAGAGAACCGTGTAGTTGCTCAGCCCATGAGGCTGGGTTCCTCAGCAGTACCAGTCTGGCACTGACAGTCTGGAGGATTCCTGTAGGTCAGCTGGTCTTCAGTCTGTGTTGGAAGCCTGGACAAGCTGGTTCTAATATCAGCATAGGAATCAGCAGTGGCAGCAGCAGGTAGAGGAACTCAACCATCGAGACTACAAGCCAGGCGAGCAAACAAGTGAAGCTCTCCTTCCTCTGTGTCCTGGTACCAAAAAGTGCTGCATACATTTAAGTTGAGTCTTCTGTTGAGACATCAGTTAAAGCAGCCAACACAGTGTTCCCCAAGTCACGCCCACAAGCCTGCTGGCTATTGACAGCCCCTCACTGATGTTCTCTCCAAGTGAGTCTAGGCTGTGTCAAGTTGATGAAGCTAACCCCACCACAAGAGCATAGCATCAGTCCTCTCCTGGGTACAAGTGGAAAGATGAGAAGACGGCCTAGGATCCAGGAACTAATTCCTTTCCCCCTGGTTTTATTTTCCTTCCTGCATCCTGGGCTCTGTGTGTGCATATGTGTGTGTGTGCGCGCGCGCGTGTGCGCGCATGTGCGTGTGTGCGTGTGTGTGTGTGTGTGTGTGTGTGTGTGTGTGTGTGGTCATTGCACCCTTGGCTCTGTGTTTATGTGTGTATATGAATACATGCATGTGTGGTCTTTCATTGCTGGTGCTCAAACCCAGGGCCTAGTGTATGCTAGGCAAGTACTATATCGTTGAGCTATATCCCTGGCTCCC
>LOJH01040167.1:3572-14681 GCA_001685095.1 Ellobius talpinus | reverse complement strand
GATAGATAGATAGATAGTTAAAATATATACCGCTAGGAACTGTACTATAATGCTTTTGAGTATCAGGCCTTTAGTCAAATTTATTTAAGCTATTTAACTATTATGATTGAAAGTAGATTTGATGAATACAAGCTTTCCTCTCAAAATTTAAAATGCTTCAGAATTTAATGAGAAATTTTTATCTCTAAAAGTATGCTTACAAGAAAAAAAGATTCCCCACCAGTTATGGAAGAGCCACGTTATGGGGAACAGTATGGCTGATATCCATATCTCTGATGTCTGGAGGATTTCAAGGAGGTAGTTTGGATCCTCTTCTTTTCTACCAGTTCTCTATATAGTCAATCTTTAAAAATTCTGGTTACTAATGTGCATGTATGTGTGCACATGTATATGTATAGTGTGTGCATGTGTGTGGGTGTGGGTGCATGTGTGCCAGGGCATGCTTATCAAAGTCAGATGAGTATAAGCAGGAGTGGAACACCAGTGAGGTGAGGGGAAGAAACAAAAGTTGTAGCTGTGCGAGAAGGTTTTGGGGGTGGAAACTAGTCTAAAAGGCTCTCCTAATTCACATAATGACATGCTGCTGACTCAGCCTCAAGTGTTGGTCCTGGATATCTGTAGACTTGTTAGCATACCAAGTGCTCTGCCTGGCCAGACTGGGACACTCTTTTACAAACGTTTCTCTGGCTGGAGGGGTGTGGTTTCCAGGTCCATTCTTGCTCACTAACTTGTGGGCTTCTTCAACTCTTTCAGTCTTCCTATCTTGAAAATGGTATCTTGGACTAAATGGCTGTAATTTTTCCTTTCTATAATTGTGTGCTTCTAAACAAACAAAACCCCCACCCTTTGCTGAGCCACTTTTAATTTTAAATGGCTGTAGTTTTATTCTTTCCTGGGTCTTAAGATCCATTATAGATGCGTCTCCAGGTCTAGCAGTTCACTTTTCTCTCTCATCAGGATCATATGCTTTCCCAATCCCAAAATTATATTTGGTGGCTTCTCCAGACTGCATTTGGCTGACATTCAGTCACATGAGTCTTAACTTTATACCTGTTATCCACCAAGTAGGCGTTCTGCAGAGGTGTCTTGGCGTCCTCCACAGCACTTACCAGTTCAGATCATGACCGCAGACTGCCCCTCGTTGCGCATTGTCCTTTACACAGTAGAGCAGGGTGTTTGTTTGTTGGACACCCACGAAGCGTGTACCCGAGGAGATGCTGCTTAATTACCCTTCCCTTCTGAGTTTTATGTCAAGAGGCCAGAAACAGTCAATTTGATCTATGCTTCCAGTGTTGCAGCAGCCTGGCCAGACTTTTCTTCTCCCCTAAAACATGCCAACAATAAATTCACCTGCTGCTCATATGAACATATGACATCATTATTATATTCATTTAAGAAAGGAAAAGGTGCATAAAGTCTACAGGGAGACGTTCACAGGCTCTAAAATAAGTTAAGCTTGGAATCTCCACATTGTTTCATGACACTGAATTTGGGCAAGTAACTTAATCTCTCTGTGCCTTGATTTGTGGAATGAGTAAGATATCTGCCTTGTAAGGATTTTGCAGGAATGTATTCCAGGGTACCTAGCCCTTGGGCCTCTGAAGTTCTGTGTGCAGAAGTGGAATTTTGAATTCTTAATGAATAGTGACTGAACACGACACACGGTAGGTTACTAATAGAGGTATTAAATTAATAGAAATCATTAAGCAAATATTAGCAATATTTTTTTTGAGACAGGTTTGTAGCTGGAACTAGCTCTTGTAGACCAGGCTGGCCCCAAACTCACAGAGATCCACTTCCTCTGTCTCCCGAGTGCTGGAATTAAAGGCGTGTGCCTCCACCACTCTGTGTTAGCAATTATTTTAAAAAATGTAAAACACACTTATGTGATCTTTTTTATTTTTCAAGATTTCAATTATACTTTTTGCTTGTGATGTACTGGGGATTAAACCCAAGACCTTGTATATGCTAGGCAGGTGCCCTATCTCTGAGCTCTATCTCCAGCCCCAATTATTATTCTGTCCAAGTCTTCTGGTAAACTAGGAAAATTGTTAAGCATGTCACAATTAATGATTCTAAAGTGGGACAGAAAATTAACATAACTAAAGCAGATGCAGTGGTATGCTTTAAAAACTTACTGATTCCAACAAATTATATTATCATAATCAGATGCTACCAGAGTCAACCAAATGCTTTATACATGTGTAAATGCCTCAGTATGGTGCCTGCATACGTGAATAGGTGAATTCTACATGTGAGGTGGAAATGATTCTGTAATACCAGGAGGCTTGTCCTCCCTGTCCATTGTATTATTTGGTTGTTCTATAATTTTATTTCAGGATTATAACTGTGATAATTGAGTATCAACCATATGACATTTTGTTATCTTCATGGAATACATGATATGCAGCCAAAAGTTCTAGACAGATGGTTTTTAAGTTTAGATCTAACTGATTAAAGGTTTTCTGTCCATGGGATTCTGTTCTCTGTCTGTTATCTCAGTCATCATTGACACTGTGTTTGGTGCTTTAGATGGTTACATAGTATGTTATATGTAATGTTTTAGACAAACTTTCTCCCATGTTTAAACCTTGTCTATTACAGGAAGCGAGTAAGATAGAAGCGTCTGATGCTGCACATCTAAGTAGATAGTTACTTTCTGGCATAGGTCTTATATTGCTTATGACCATTTACGTGGAGGAAGTAAAATGTATTTATTTGTAGAATTGTCCTGTGTTTAAGGAAGTTGAGGTTGTAGTCATGAGTAGTTGAGACTTCCTTTGGTGGTAACTTTTTTACTGGTTATGGCACCGTTTTCCCAACCTCACAGACTATAATTCTGGCAGTTGTCTCTTTGTTTCCTTTTATTCCACAGTCACTCATTTCCAGAGAACCGGTGAGTTCTGCTTATTTTGAACACTTTGCTGTTCTAGCTCCTCTTATCTCTTCCACTGCCTCTGTCTTTCAGTGCCAGGCTTTGTTTTCAGCTTGCCCTGGTTGAGCTCCTTGCTTCGACCTTTTTTTCAGGATTGTCTATATTAAATGAAATGTATTTTCTTCTCTATAAAACCTGTTAAAACACCTTTCTGCCACAGTTAAATTCAAGGTTTTAACCTTTTATTTGTAACTAATTCTCATTCATCCTGTAAGGCTCAACACAGTACCTTCTATAAGAATTCTGTCACCCACCAGAATTTTGGCATTCATTTTTTTGTAAACAACTCTAATACTTGGGAGTTTATCTTATAAGAAAGGAATGAAGAAAACCAACATGTTCATGCTAAACTTTCCTCCTACCCAGAAAGAGTAAGAGCAGGAGAGGGGACAACAGCTGCAGTCCACAGCTCACTGTCCGCTAAGTTGGCGGAGGTGGCATTATAGAGTAAACCTTTGCGAGGTTACCCGTCCCTCTGGCTCAGTCTGGCTGTTCTTTGTTGTGTAGAAGGATGGTTTTTGCCATTAACCATTCTAATCACCTCTCCTTTTGCTCACTGCAACATGGAGTAGATGGATTAGTTTGCTCTGTAGGAGGAAAAGCAGCTGTCAGTTCTCTTGTCAATAAATTAATTGGATTTATGTGCCATCTTTTGGAGGGTTACTGCAAATCACTGAATACATATGAAATGTAACCATATTTATCTAAGTTGTTAGAGGACTGGGTTCTTGCTAGCATAGGGTGCTAGCGTACTGAATTCACTAATAGAATGGTACCTTGGAACAGTACCTTTGACAGCCATTCAGCCATTTTTTTCTCGTGATAGCTTCATGTGAACCCTTCCCAACTGCTTTGTTTAAAATCACTTACCCAAGTATTTTTCTAGGGCTCCTAAAACTATCAATATTTAAATTATTTGGTTAAATAGATGAGGTATAGAGTGGTCTTTTTAACTGTCCCTCACTGGTCCTATTTTCAAGATTCTTGTAACAAAATTTGAATTTTGTATTTATTTTACAGTTAAATAATGAATGGGGGTGTTAAAAGTGAAGCTTCACATTCTCTGGATGTTTACAGAATAGCGATCATTTACTGAATACACACTGTGTGTTAGACAGTGTATTTGATTATGTACTACTTAAAAAAATACTGATCCAAGTATTTTTGTAGACAAGGAATCTACGACTTTTTGTTTATTTGTTTGTTTTTTGAGACAGGGTTTCTCTGTGTAACAGTTCTGGTTGTCCTGGAACTAGCTCTTGTAGACCAGGCTGGCCTCGAACTCACAGAGATCTGCCTGCCTCTGCCGCCCGAGTGCTGGGATTAAAGGTGTGTGCCACTACCACCCGGCTGGAATATAAGACTTAACAAAATTTAACTTTCCTATGGTCACATTTAGGAATAGAGCCAAGCAGATCTGAACCTAGAGCAGTTAGCTACAAAGACCAATCTACTTGTTTAAATAAATGTAAATATATTTTAATAATTGTGATGCCTTTTGATAATTATTTTTTTCTTTTTTCGGTTTTTCAAGACAGAGTTTCTTTGTATAGCCCTGGCTGTTCTGGAACTTGCTCTGTAGACTTGGTTGACCTCAAACTCACAGAGATGCACCTGTCTCTGCCTTGCCTCCAAGTGTACTACCACCACCCGGCTTGATAATTACTTTTAAACTGTACCACCATGTGTGTCTGTGCGCTTTTCTATCTACTCCAATCTTTTTAGATGATTTTTTAAACTTAGAGAGCTTAATTAAAACACAGTACTACATTTATTTTGGATAGATTTCTTTCAGGTGATTAAAACCTGTTATGGATTTCCGTGGGTTTTTGTTGTTGTTGTTGTTTGTTTTTGTTTTTTTCTTTTTCTTTTTTTGAAACAGGGTTTCTAGCTATACTGGAACTTGCTTTGTAGACCAGGCTGGCCTTGGACTCAGCGCTCCACTTGCCTCTGCCTCTCGAATCCTGGGATTAATGGTGTGCACCACCATTCCCTAACCTCCATTTTATTCTTACATACTTAATTTATGCAGTTGATTTCCTTAAATCAATTCTTACCTAATCTTAACAGTGCTTCCTCCTGAATTTATTTCTACAGAAATATTGATTAATACTGAGGGTTTTTCATTATGTATTTGCTATTGCATATACTGTTTCTTTTAAATGGTCATGTACTGAAGGCAGCACTATTGCAATAGAACCCTTCCTCATCCTCAACTATGAATTCTGCTTGTTCAGCAGCAGCAGGAGCTCTGTGTTGTTTTTGTTGGGCGTGTGTGCTAAAGGGGACAGACAGTCCCACAACTTAGCACTAAGCTGTGATCTGTCTTTGTTGTATTAATGGGGACCATGTTTTCATATTGCAGATGGCTGAGAGCTGCAAGAAAAATTCAGGACCATGATGGCTCAGTTTCCCACAGCTATGAACGGTAATTAACTTTATGCTAATGGTAGGATGAGAGGATGTGGGCTTTTGTTGTAGTGATGAGCCTGTTGTTTGAAATATTTAAGTAGATAATTTTCCTTGACTTTTAAGATATAGAACTTGAAGTATTCTGGTTGAAAGCACCAAGTGTTTCAGAGCAATACTTGTATCTTCTTATTAGTATTATGCAGTAAATTCCACATTTCTGTTGAAGCATTTTGGTGGTATCTGGAATATGTGCTTACCATTGAACAATTGAGAATAACGTAAAGGTATATTCTGCTTAATGCATGAAACTGGAGGACAGAAAACAAGAGTGCCCTTAGGTGAATAGTAAGGGTGTTTGTAATTGCACAGATGATTACAAATAGATCTGGCCATCAAGATTTGTTTAATAATACAAATATAAGATTAATTTTTCCTTTATTAACATTTATGAACTTCACATTTATATTATCTCATTAGTTAACCTGAAAACCTGTGTTTGATCCCTGGGACCCACAGGGTAGAAGGAGAAAAGCGACTCCTACAAGTTGTCTCTGACCTCCACACACTGCCTAGTTTGTGTCTCTCCCAATAAATACATAAATAAGTCTAAGATTAAAATGACTGTTATTCCCATTGTGAAATTGGTGTAGGATTATAGGGATTGGTGCCACAGACATTTTTTTTAAATAATTATTTTCCACAATGAATGATCTGTAAGTTTAAGACAGTGCTGCTTTTCTAGGTTTGAAGATTTCTATGCCTCATATGAAAACATTTTCACTAAAGTCAGTTTACTTACAAACTTCAACCAGAATATTAATAAAGTTTACAGATCAAATAAACACATAGACAGTATGATCCCAGTCTTTCCTTTCATAAATATTTATTGTATAGATCACTGCATTATAAGTAAACATGACTGGAAGCAAACAAAATGTTCGGTGATAAAAATGCCCATGTGAATAAAATTCCAATTATTAATTAGGAAGTGGTATGTAGGAATAAAGAAAGTCATTTGGGTTTTTTTTGTGTGTTTTTTTTGTTTTGTTTTGTTTGTTTTGTTTTTATTTTTCGAAACAAGGTTTCTCTGTAGCTTTGGAGCCTGTCCCAGAACTCTCTCTGTAGACCAGGTTGGCCTCGAACTCACAGAGGCCGTCTGCCTCTGCCTGTCAAGTGCTGGGATTAAAGGAAGATATAGTCATTTTTAAAAAAAACTTCTGAAGAATTGATAGCAGAGAGACTGTTACCTTCTACCTATTAAAAATAGTTGAGTAACTTGTATTTATCTAGTTTAAGTCCAACTCAGCATTTAAAGTGTTCTTGAAAGCAATATCCATGTATAACACAAAACTTCAGAAGTATGTCTACATCTCTAGTAAATCATTTGTCACAGTTAAGTCTTTAGATGCCAGACCCAGTTGTTTGTGTGAGTGCTGTGACATACTCATCTAATTTGGCCATGTATATCTTTATCACTCTAGGGCTAAGTGCAGATTTCATAGGCTGCTTTGGTTCTCAGAGTGCCGTCTGTCTAATACAGTAGCCACATCTGTCTGTTTTAGTTTCAGTTTAATAAAAGTCAAGTAAACCATGCTGCTGCATTTCATGTGCTTACAACCACTTGTAGCTGAGGCTACCCTATGGGACAGTGCAGATAGAGAACATGTACTTCTTGTCACACAGGTCTATTAAACAAGATATTTTTTACTTAGTCTTTGGTGCTTCACTTCCTTTTTTATTATTATTAACAAGATTAAAAAGGCTGTCAGTGCCTCCCTCCTGTTTTTGCAGCTGCAGCTCTCCCCTTAATCTGTTGCTGTGCAGAACGTCCTTCCCAAAGCCTCCTTAATCACAGTGCTTTACATTCTGCTTTTCAAAACTGAATAAATTGGCAGATTGAGAGAACATGATAGATAGGACATCAAGTACTAGGCGAGAGGTTACTTCAGATACGTGTTGCTACTGGTTGATATTACAGGGTGACATCGCTTGTTTCAGCCTCAAAATTATGGGGTGCTAAGACTGACTGAGGAAGAAGTTATGAAACCCATCATAATGGCTTCATCTATAATCTAGAGAGGAGAGGTAGGGTACAGAATAAAAACCTCCAATGGCTTTAAGAATACCCCATTTTCTTGAAGCTTTATTGCCTTTTTAGAATTGTAGGGATCAGTAATCTTTCAACCATATGGTTAGGAAATTGCTGAGCTAGATGTTGGGTGCAGTCGGATGCAGCATTTATACTTATACTTATAAGCCCAGGTTTTTATTGTTCAGGTTCCCATAACTTAGTCTACAGCTTTATTTAGAACAGTATAACAGTTATACTTTAGACATTTAAATTAGTACTAGATCAGTATATATCATTTATTTTAAGTGTTATTTGTTTATATTTGTTTTAAATATTAATTTAAACTGGAGACAAATATCAGTGCAGACTATTTCTAAAATTTAGTTTCTATTGTATATAAATATAGCATGTTTGAATTACTTACATTTAGAATTACAGTATTGACAAACTACCTAGCTGTGTTCTTTATGTATGCTTGCATATTTATAGATATGTGTGTATATCTACATATGTGAAAACAGGGATTATATTACGAACTAGCATATAGTTGGTTCTGTAATTGAGAACTTTTCCTTCACTGGTTTTATGAATGTACTTAACAGAGGTAGTAGCGAGAAGAGAATAAACAACAGAAGTCATTCTGAAAATCCATCTTTAGGTGATGAGTTGGGGAGATGGGTGGAATTTGGATGGAGTCCTAACATGACTATCAGACAGTGTCAGAGGTCATCAGCTTTTAAAGGAAATGTTGGACATCAACCGCCACCTTGTTATTCTGTCTTTCCATAAAGCTTACACAAATAGACTAAAATTGGGAGGTTTTCTTCCCTCCAGGTGCAGAATACCAAATAGTTCTTTGAAAGATTCTGTTAGTGCTACATTCTAAGTAAGGAAACTAGACTTACATTAATTATTTAAAAATTGACTTTGAATCAAACACATTCTGAATTTTTTCATTTAGAGGTTATCTCATTTCTGGAAAATTCTTGATACATTAATATTTTAAATTTTAAAGTGGTTTCTTGTTTTGCAAGTTATTTGAACATGATTTGAAAGTTATTCCATGTCCTAACTAATTTATTGAGCATTTCATTTCTTCAGATAATTTTAATCATAATAATAGTCACTATAGTTTGCTTTTCTTGGTGGTATGATCTTAAATATTAAGAAGGCCAAGAGCACCTTTAAAAGGGGTTCATGTACTCAGCTTTGCTCCCCTTTACGTGTTTATTGAATGAGTGAATATGAAGGAGTCAGGAGGAATTAAGCACTATTAACAGGCTGGTTAAGTTTCATACTATGAAGACAAGCACCCAAGAAAAGTTGAAAATAGTTGTATATAAAAGAGCACCATAGCCAGGCATGGTGGCACATGCCTTTAATCCCAGGTAGAGACACAAGGATCTCTGTTGAGTCTGAGGCTGCTTGATCTACATAGCAAGTTCCTGGCCAACCAGAACTATACAGTGAGACATTTTTGCCCATTTATAGTTTTCAAATTAGTTTTTAGGTTAGCATACAAAGTGGTGAGTTTTTAAATGGAATTTTCATACATGTCATTATACTTTGTTCTGCCAATCCTCAGTCACTATTTTATTGTAGGTGTATTGCATATTCCACATGGTCTCTGAAGGAATCTTTGTCCTAGGTGGTATTCCTAGGCCTCAGAGGTGGCAGTTATAGTACAAGAGCATATTTTCATGTGTGTTGGGATATCATACAATTCAGCAAGTTCAGGTTGCCCCCGTTCTAGCCTCAGTTCCCATTTTGTCCATCTCATGCTGGGGACCAAACCTTGTATTTGCCTGCCAAATGCTCTGCCACTCCACTAATCTTCAGCAGCCAAGTTCTGATCTCAGCTCTGTTACTTACTGTATTACCTTAAGTAAGTTGCTTTTCCACCATTGCTTTCAGTTTCCTTATCTATAATAGTACCTAACTTACTGTGCGGTGCTGGCGGAGTTAATGAGCTACTGAACATAAATACCTGACATCAGCAGGGCTCACCGCTGCTTTCATCCTTTGTTGTCATTTTCATCTTTTTACCAACATTTTCCCAAAGTCAATCACAGTAAATAAGTTCTATAATACACAGTTTCTTTTCCATCACAGGACTTTTGACAGCTTATTTTAATGGAATTTCACTTGTGTATGTCATTATACTTTGTTCTTTGTTCCTCCTCACACACTGGCCTCCTGGTTTATTTTGCTAATCTTAATAGGTGAAAGATTATGTTCAGTGTTATTTTATTGTAGGTATATTGCATATTGCATAGATAGTATGCTCAGTCTCTGATAAATAAGGTGATAGGACAAGGGAAGTTTACTCCACCTGAGGTGGTATTTGTTTCAGAAGTGGGTAGCTGTGGCTGCTTTAAATCCTTAGTTCTTCAGCAGCTCTCTTTATTCTTAACTCTACCTCCTAAAACTTCTTTTTGTAGTTTTTATTTTTAATTCAGTCATTTAGGGCTAAGAAAAATGTGTTAAATCAATTTTAGCATTTAAAATTAGAGTAGGTCTTTAGTTTTCTAGTTAGAAAATCACTTCTAACACTTTTTATTGTGTGGATAGCAGATATATGTGAGTTTATGTGTCTAAAACATGTGGTTCCTTGTTGACAGATGTTGAGCAAACTAAAAGAGTAGCCAGAAGTGATGCACAGGTGATTATTAGCCAAGGCGAATGTGTGAAGCTTTCCAAAGACTCCTTCAGAGGCTGCTGGTGATTCTATGTGAAGGGTAGACAGCAAAGTTTGTGAGTGTTCTGTTCTATGTAGTAAACACTTCCACACTTGCTCCCTTTCTTATTGATTTAGACATCTATTTGGAATCATTTTTAAGTATTTGCTCCTTGCTGGTACTCAGCTGGTTCTCAGAATAGAAAGGCAAACACACAACACTCCGGCTCCCAGGCCTTAGAGTCTGCTGGAGCAGATGGACCTCAAACAGCTGCCGCATCTTCCTGAGTGCCCCGCAGAAGCATGCAGTTTATCTTGAGAATCTGGAAGAGGAAGCGATTGTTGTCATCTAGTGATATCAAGGTCCCCCTGAAGGAAGTAGCTTGTGTCCTGACCCTGAAGGAGAGTCTTCCTACTACAGGGAGGCTTTAGGTTCAGTCCCCAGTGATGAAGGAAAAGAAAATGACCCTTCCAGTTAACTCAGACTAGTTATTTCCTGCCACTTTCTGCACTCACCTGTATGGCACCTGAGCTAGAAGCCCGTTTGATGCACTCAGATCCGTCTTGCGCATCCCAACTTCTCCAACCATGCCCTTTTGGTGTGAGTGAAGTGCTCCCAGACCACCTCAGCACATGGCAAGATGCCGAAGTTTCCAGCCTCTGCTTAGGTCTTAGTCTTTCCTGTAATTCACTTCCGATGCTCTGACTTAGAATCCCACAGTTGAGCCAGGCAATGATGGCACGTGCCTTTAATCCCAGTACTCTGGAGGCAGAGGCAGGTGGATCTCTGTGAGTTCGAGGCCAGCTTGGTCTACAAGAGCTAGTTCCAGGACAGGCTCCAAAGCTACACATAGAAACCCTGTCTTGAAAAACTAAATAAAATAAAATAAAATCCCACAGCTGTTGTCATACTTCTGCTCAGGGACTTTCACAGTTAGCACAGTACATGGTGGTACTTACCTTCTAGGTAGGAATTCTTTGAGACTGAGAATAGTACACTAATCTTTTTTTTTT
>LOJH01040165.1:0-14682 GCA_001685095.1 Ellobius talpinus | reverse complement strand
CAGTGTTTTATTAAAATACATGATTGGCAGAATACAGACAATTCTCCCGCACCATATAGAGATCATTCCTGGGATGGTCCTGGCCACAGGTAGCCAGCCTATAGGCACCACCTCTCTTGCCAGTGGGGCCTCCTGGGCAACCAATGGACCCAGTGGGTTGAGGTACAGTCAGAGGACTGTACTTCATGGCCAGGCCTGTCTTTGCCCCACCTCTAGTCCTGAAGGTTGGTCCCAGTATGAACCGTCCAGGGCTGGGTATTGATCTCTGGGTCCAGGCAGGTTCCCCAAATCAGGTAAGACTTGGTGTATGAGGGCAGCCTTCTCAGAGGTTCTCAGTGCCTGCTGAGGCTACATGTTCCTACTTAGATCCGTATAAACTTAAAGCCTGTGCCTAGCTTGGATGCTGAGGCAGAGCTAACCAGCTCAGGGAACAGCAAGGGAGCTTGGGTTGGTGGGAAGAGGAGGAAATGGCTTCTTTAGAGCAGTGGAGGTGGTGGCCCTTGCACAGCCACTGCAGTTGATGCCAGTTGTCTTACCAGCTGGTGTGGCCACTGCTGCTAATGGATAGAGGAACAGGAACCTTTTCCCTTCTTGCTTGAAAAACTATGAGGGAAGGAGAGATAGCTTATCATTGCTGCTCTTACAGAAGACCCAAGTTAAAGTCCCAGCATCCACATGGTAGCTCACAACCATCTCTAACTCCAGTTCCAAAAGATCTGATGCCCTCTCTGACCTCTGCAGGCATCAAGCATGCATGAGGTGAACAGCCATACATGCAGGCAAAACATAATAAAATAAATATTTTTTAAAAGAAGGAACTCTTGGGGGCTGGACAGAGGGGGTACACCCACAAACCACAGAAATGCTGCTGTCCTGAAAGCATTTGCCTCAGGAGCCAGACAGTTGGAATTGGAGTCTGACTGCTTCCCCATGCTCTGTCTAGGTCTGGCGCTCGGTGATGTTCCCAACCGGCAGCCCATTGGCATTGTCCTCACGGTGCTGGGAGTAGTGGTCCTGGATTTCAGTGCCGATGCAACTGAGGGGCCCATCCGTGCCTACCTGCTGGATGTGGTAGACAGTGAGGAGCAAGATATGGCTCTCAATATTCACGCCTTCTCTGCTGGTAAAGCCCCATGCCCGGCCCCAGGTGGGAGGGAGGAATCTGCTCCTTGGTGGCAGTGACCTTAGGAAGCACTGTGGTTCACTCCTGACCCATGAACCCAACAGGATTAAGGGACTGAGGAGCAGGGCTAGGAGAGAATAAGGCCTGTCTGGATGACATGCCTGCCAGGTGGATTTGGTGAGGGCCCCACACTGACACTGCCTGGGGACCACATAGGTGGGCTGGGGTTGCTTCTAGGCCTGAGACTCCTTTTGTCTTGTATTTCTGACTAGAAATAATGTTAGACCAGTCTTCAGATCTGTGCTGTCATCAGAGTTGTTTCCTTGTGTTTGTCTCCGCTGTCCTTTCGTTCTCCATCTCACTGATTTGCCACATAACCCAGTCCCCCCTGTGTAAGGGAGAGCCCTGTGTTGGGCCTGAAACTCACTGTCACTTCTCTACCTACAGGCCTTGGTGGGGCTGTTGGCTACGTGCTGGGTGGGCTGGACTGGACACCGACTTTCCTAGGTGACTGGTTCCGCACACAGAACCAGGTGCTGTTCTTCTTCGCTGCCATCATCTTTTCAGTGTCAGTGGCCCTGCATCTCTTTAGCATCGAGGAGGAACAGTACAGCCCACAGCAGGACCGCAGTCCTGAGGATGCCACCCCGCCCAGCACCAGTGTCCAGCCTAGTGCCCCAGCCCCTGCTACCCGCCTCAGCTCCCTCGGTGGGGGTGTGCAGGATGGCAGCCCCCCATTCCCAGATGAGGTGCAGTCAGAGCACGAACTGTCCTTGGACTACCTCGATGTGGACATTGTGCGCAGCAAGAGTGACTCGGTGCTGCACATGCCTGATGCCACCCTGGACATGGAGCCTGAACTGCTCTTCCTGCATGACATAGAGCCCTCCATCTTCCACGATGCTTCCTACCCCAGCACCCCCCGGAGCACCAGCCAGGAGCTCCTGAGGGCCAAGCTGCCCCGCCTGTCTATGTTCCTCAGGGAGTCCACCAAGGAGGACGACACCTTGCTTGATAATCACTTGAATGAAGCTAAAGTCCCAAATGGGAGAGGTTCCCCACCAATGGATTCACTCAGTAACCGCTCTAAAGTGGACTTGAAGCCCTCAGTCATGTCTGGTTCCATGAGGCGGCGTAGGCACATGTTCCACAGGCAGGCTTCTAGCACCTTCTCCTACTACGGTAAGATTGGGTCCCACTGCTATCGCTACCGCCGGGCCAATGCAGTGGTCCTGATCAAGCCATCGCGAAGCATGAGTGACCTGTATGACCTGCAGCAGCGGCAGCGGTCCCGGCACCGCAACCAGAGTGGGGCCACTGCCTCTAGCGGGGACACAGAGAGCGAGGAGGGCGAGGCGGAGACCACTGTGCGCCTGCTATGGCTGTCCATGCTGAAGATGCCCAAGGAATTGATGCGGCTCTGCCTCTGCCACCTACTCACTTGGTTCTCTGTCATCGCAGAGGCTGTCTTCTATACTGATTTCATGGGCCGGGTTATCTTCGAAGGGGACCCCCAGGTGAGCACCCTATGACTAGCAGCTTCACTGCCCAGGAGAACTAGGCAGTCTCAATATCCGGGACTTCTTGTGAGCCTACATGCACTGCCCTTGCACCCACATGCCCATGTGGGTCTGGGAGGTGCCCAGCAGGCAGCTGGCCAGTGCACACTTAAATGCTTGGTCAGTTGTGCAAGCTGAGACGAAGTTGTGACTGTGGGGTCTATGGTGACCATTTGTGAATAGGTTCTTTCACACAAAGGACCAGAACCTCTTTGAATATTGTGAATGGAGTGTTGGCTCCACTATCAAAGTAACAGCCTATTTTTATTCTTACCAGGCCCTGCTAGTGGTTCTGGGCTTGCGCCATGGCCTTATAGGTGGTCACAGTGGTCTGTTACACCTTTTTCAGGGGCTAGCATGGCATCTCAGACTCATTTCTGCCTATCTAGATCAACCTTATTTTAGGGCCACAGGCAGGATTCCACTTCTCATTGTGGGAAAGAGTTGCATGTGGACTGGGAGGGGCTGGAGGTAGTTTATCAGATACTGACCTGGACTTGGGTTGATTCTCCTCCTCACCTCTCAATCTGCTTGCATGGAAATGCAGAGTAATTTCCTCTGCCCTGAAGGTAGCAAATGCCCTCAACCTCCTCTCTCTGCAACAGGCCTCCAACTCTACCTTATGGCATAAGTACAATGCTGGCGTGAAGATGGGCTGCTGGGGCCTGGTCATCTACGCTGCTACTGGTGCTATCTGCTCAGGTGAGAATCAGGGGATCCTGACTTCTTTCTAAATAGAGGAAAAGCCAATAAAGTCAGCTGCTGTGGCTTGGGATCAGGTGTTTCTGAGATGGAGGCCATCTATGTGCTGTTTGTTCCATGGTACTGTTCAGTGTGGTGGCACCTGTGTATTATTAGCATGTTGTCACTGCCATGCCAACCCCAGCTGCAGCCCAGCAGTCTGAGGGGCAGTGGAACAGGTCCAGACTGCCAAGGACAGCAGCTCTGATGGCTGGGGTGATGGGCTCTCATCCTAAGGCAGCATCCCTCACTCACTTTCTGAACTTGAAAGAGTTAGGATTGGAGTCCCTTCCCTTAGCTGCCCACACTCAGTCTGAACCTGGAGTGAAAGTCTACTTTACCTGATCTGTAGGTGAAGAGGGTAGGGCAAGACAGGTCAGTCAAGTGTCAGGGTGACAAAGAGATTCTTCCTGGAGGAGGTGGTGCCTGGGAGGACCCCATCAGAAGACAGTATCCTGAGGCTGGCCCAGAGTGCTGGGGAACACAGAATGACAAGGGAAGGGCCAAACATTTCCCCGAGGATACCTGGGTGGGCATTCAGCAGCCCAGGGAGGCCACAGAGAGCTGGCTTCTTTCATAAGTGCTGGAGTCTCTGGGAATACAGGTGGGCATGGGCTGCATGGTTCAGGTGGGCAGGTCTTTATGCCTGAAGGCCTAGGTTCAACCAGAGGGTGGCAGTGATGGGGGTAAGGGGTATATGGAGGCAGCAGCTCTGTCATGATCCTTGTGGCCCTCTCTGCAGCCCTGCTACAGAAGTACCTGGACAACTATGACCTGAGCATCAAGATCATCTATGTATTGGGGACGCTGGGTTTCTCCGTGGGCACTGCTGTGATGGCTCTATTTCCCAACGTCTATGTGGCCATGATCACCATCAGCACCATGGGCATCGTCTCCATGAGCATCTCCTACTGCCCCTATGCCCTCCTAGGGCACTACCATGACATCAAGGAGGTACAGCCAACCTGCGGGTGCTGAGTGGAGGTGGTGATAGGGTCACTTCTGAACCCTATTTGGCCTTAGGTCTGGTTGCTCATCAGGGGCCCCCATCTGTGCTCAGTTCCCTTCTGTCCCCCTTGTCTTCCCTTCTGATGAAGGCAACAGTTTCCATTCTCTTAATCATTCCTTGGCCACAAGGTCGTCTCTGAACATCCAGGTTCTGGGCCCTGTCACAGCTGGGAACAAGAAGCTGCCCTGCCCACTTCCCCTTTACCATCATGTCCCCCACTAGTGGGCATTTCCCTTCCCAGCTCACTGTTTGGTTGGACCCAGCTCTAGCAGCTAGCCTCAGTGCCCTTCTCTCTTGCAGCATCTGAAGAGCCACTGTTAGCCACTGCCTCTGAGGTGTCACTGCTGGGGCCTCTGTGTAGAGTGATTGGAACCAGGTGTAGAGGAGCACAATTATATATCCAGCGTCAGGGAGCTGAAGGCCAGAGGGTTTAGACTTTAAGATCCTTCTCAGTAAGTTCAAGGCTAGCTTAGGCTACTTAAGACCCTGATTTAAAAGATAAAACAACAACAACAAAATCAAGCAGCTGGGCATGGTGGCACATAGCTTGAATCCCATTAATCATTAAAGCAAAATCAATTTGCTCATTAGGTACACAGCACACCCACTCCTAATCAGACCTCATGGTGGTGGTATTTTGTAGATGAGCTCTACAGGCTTCATACTGTTGAGGCTGAGCTACTTGCTGGCATTTCAGACGTGGGTCATACAGAATTGCCCAGACCAAGGAAGATGGTGACCAGAGTCTAGAAGGTCTTTCTCCCCCTGCTGCCCTGATCTTAC
Organism: Ellobius talpinus; assembly: GCA_001685095.1. Classification (NCBI taxonomy): domain Eukaryota; kingdom Metazoa; phylum Chordata; class Mammalia; order Rodentia; family Cricetidae; genus Ellobius; species Ellobius talpinus. The sequence continues at coordinate 9,467 of LOJH01040165.1, read as the reverse complement.
CTGCATCTGACCTTCCTATAACTAGACTGGCATTTTCCATTTCACCTCATTCTGTGTGGCTTGGGTAGCATGCCGGGGCCTACCACTGGTCCCAGGCCTCTGTGCCACCTAATGTCTGCCCAGCAGGTTCTAGTGTACCTTGAGGTAGTGGAGTTAGACTCTCACGTTCTTCCCTCAGGTGGGAGTTCTTGGAACCCAGGGCCCCCCATCCTGTCTTCATTGTTGCTAAATGGCCACATAAGTGCATGTGCTATGCTTCTGACCATTTTTCTCTGTCCTTGGATGTTCTTCTTTAAAGTAGGTCTGCAGTGAGTCTTGATGTCAGGCAGCATGAGCTCCTCAGCTGTTAATCAGGGTCACTCCAGCTGTCCCATTGTAGCCTAAACTGGTCTAGACCTCGTATAGAGCCCAGCCTGGCCTCCAACTCGTAGAAATCCTGTTGTCTCTCCCTAGTGAGCGCTAGGATTACAGACATGAGTTTTCATACACATTTGAAGAAAACAAATTACTACTTGTTTTTGAGACAGGGTCTTACTAGTATCCCTCACTGGCCTGGAACTCACAGAGATCCACCTGCCTCCACACCCTGAGTGCTAGGATGAAAGATGTGTGCAACCACAGCTAGCTAATGTAAACCCCCCCCAATAATTTCAGAGATTTTTCTAAGGTCTCAGGGAGATAGCTTAGTGGTTAAAGTTGGTATCTAAGTATAAGGACCTGAATTCAGAACCTGTGTAAGGCCCTGGGTGTAGTAACATGTCCCTATAACCCCAGTGCCAAATGGGCAGAGACAGAAGGTTCCTGGGGCTCATAACCTAGACAACCATTGAGTGAGAGACACTGTCTCAGAGAAGGAGGTAGAGAGCAATAGAAGACAACACCTGATGTTCTGATGTTGACCTGTCTCCATGGGGGGGGTGCTTTTTCTTTCTTTTTTTCTTTTTTCTTTTTTCTTTTTCTTTTGTTGGTTTTTCAAGATAGGGTTTCTCTCTGTAGCCCTAGCTGTCCCGGAACTCCCTTTGTAGACCAGACTAGTCTTGAACTCAGAGATCCACCTGCCTCTGTCTCTCATGTACTGAGATATTAAAGGCATGAGTCACTGCTGCCCAACTCACACAGATTTTTATGTTTTTTGCTTGATTTCTATTTTGAACGCATAGATTATTCAGAAGTACATTAGTGAATTTCTGACATTTTAGGAGTTTTAATGATGATCATGGTGGGCTGGTTTTTAGTAATCAAAATCAGAGAGTGCACATGTGTATGATTTCAGCCCTTAAATTAACTGATCACTCAGTCTGTGGGCCAGCATGTCCCATATATGGTGAAATTCATGTTCTACCCTTGTGACCTCTCTATGTCCATTGGGTACGGTGGGGTTTGTTTGTTGTTCAGCTGTCCTGTTCTCTTTCTGGATTCTGAGAAGCGTGTTTAAAATCTCTCTTTCACTGTGGTGTACTCAAGTCTAAAATGTGAGTGTGGTTTTCATCTTCTGGGTAGGTTGGCCTCCATATCTCAAAGACGAAGTCTCCTTTGGAGACTTGGGTGAGCATAGCCATGCAGTGCACAGGCATGCTTTTATATCATGTTCAAAAAACGTGAACAAACAAAGCTGCCCAGTGTTCCCTGCCCTGTCACCTGAGCCCACATGCACGTGAGTGACTTGAGCTCCCTGCTCTCCAAGTAGATAAATCATCAGGGTGAGGTGGGCACTCCTGTGTCTGCCCTGCTTCTCTTCCTTGGGACTGGAGGCAGTGTCCTGGGGAATCAGGTCCTGATTAAGTTGCAGAACTGCTTCTGCAACTGCCAGAATTTTCTACCTCTCCTGCCTGCCCGGTGCCAGGTAGGACCTGGGGCTCTGGAGATCCCAGCTGGGCAGCTGCCTAGAAGCTCACACCATGTGGATCTCGTCTCTTGACTGCAGGCAGTGTCCATAGCCCTGAGGTACAGATGAAGACTGCCTTCTCTGCACCTCTCATACTTGTTTCCCTTCTCTTGCAGTACGTCCACCACAGTCCAGGGAACTCCAAGCGTGGATTTGGCATTGACTGCGCCATCCTCTCCTGCCAGGTCTACATCTCCCAGATTCTGGTTGCATCTGCCCTTGGAAGCGTGGTCGACGCTGTAGGGACTGTCCATGCCATCCCTGTGGTAGCCTCTGTGGGCTCTTTCCTGGGTTTCCTGACAGCCACATTCCTGGTGATCTACCCTGAGGTGTCAGAGGAGGCCAAGGAGGAGCAAAAAGGCCTGTCCTCAGGGCCTGCTGGTGAAGGCGAGGGTGGAGCAGGCAGTGAGAAACCCACTGTGCTGAAGCTGTCTCGGAAGGGGGGCCTGCGGGAGTCCATGGAGACAGAATCCATGGTATGATCCCCAACGGGCACATTCCACAGCAGAGGGCAGGGTGGACTGGGGGCTGTGCCTGCCAACACTGTGTGAGCTCTGGAGTTCCTTCCCAGAGCGTTGTTCAAGTTTAGTAGGTGTTAGGTGTAGGGTAGGTTTGAGCTATTAGGCAAAAATATCACACTAATTACCTTTCCCACAATTAAAAAATCATTTGAAATCTTTTTTTTATTGAAAAAACTTAATTTCAGCTGTCTTTTATTCTGCAGGTATACCATTCTGCATGTTTTAAATTGTGAAACATTCACAGCATAGTCAATAAGCAATTAGAAAATACAAGGGTCTGCATTTCTAAAAAAGTAATTGAATACGCAGAAGCTCCAACTCCCTTGGTGGGTGTCGTCTGAAGGCAGCAGACAGCAGTGCAGTGTCCAGATTGCCCGGCAGGTGTCTGGGGGCTCCTCAGCATCCTTCTGGCACTGCCTTGCCTCAGAGCAGTTTTCTCTGTTTATTTTAGAAACGGTATTTTCTTTTTTACAACTGTGGTTTTCTTAGAACAGCATCTCTAGCGAACTGGGCCCGCAGTCCTGTGCACAGCTGTCAGTGCCTGAGACCATACACCAAAGCTGGGGAAGGTCCCAGAGTCATTTGAGCAGGAGGCAGCCATTCCCCAGGGCAGCCTCCAGACATCCTGCCCAGAGACAGCACAAATCAGGACAGGAGTGCAGAATGCGAATTCTCAGCGTGCTTCCTGCGTGCTTGTGTGTGAGTTTGTCTGTGTCCAGTTCCCTACCCACACGGTCTTCCCCAGAAGACCACAGGGCAGCTGTTGGCTCTGCGTGACACTTCCGTTTGTCTCTACATAATCTTTGGGAATCCAGGCACAGAGCTCCAGGCAATCACTGACTCCCGAGTCCTGCTGCAAGGCTACCTCGAGAGTGTGGGGAACAGGGCATGTGAGGGTGCCGAGGCCTACCTCCCTGCCACATTGGTGACATTGGTCCTCGCTGGAACCTAACTGAAATCTTTTGACCTCATCACCTGCTCCTGCTGATGGTCACCTGAATGGGAATGAAGGCAAAGAGAAGCAAGTATCTGCCTGGGCAGGAGGGCCGTGACTCAAGAGCCCAGCACCGTTTCCAGTCTCTGCATGTGAGCAAAACCCGGGCCTCAGGGAAGCAGGCTCCTCAAATGCTGCAGCTGTGGGAAAATCCATTTCAAAACTCCACAGTACTGTCTCTTGGCTTGTGAGACCGTCAGTCTGCGCTCAGGAGAGGGGAGGTCCTCCCTGGATGAAGTCAAACCCGTGCTCTTGCTGCCTCGATTGGTGTTTTTACATAAAGTACTTTAAAGTGCATGAGAATCATGCTGCAATATGAGCATTCTAAAGCAAATATATATACATATATATTTCAAGATGAAAGTAAGCCGTTTTTAAATAAATTACTTGAATTTTCTGTGTATTCAAAGGAATGCTATGTTTAACGTTCTTGGCAGGCCTCTGTCTTGCCACATTCCCACACTGGTGGCGCTTTGTAGTTTGTAGTGTTTTGTGTCTGGAGAGCAGAGGTGTGTACTCAGGATACCTTCCATCTGCCTGGTTCCTCCCTCAAGCCTAGGCCTACAGAGGACTGGCCCCACCTTCCAGTGTTTTCTGTGTTGCCAGTTGAGAACAGAATTGCAAGTCTCCTGCTTAGATGGGAGAAGTTGGACTGCCAAGCACAGTCCCCACACTGAGCCCTCCAGCCAGCCAAGCCCCATCAGCCAGTGCTCTGTCCCTCTGGGGAAGCAGGCACCTCTGGACTCCTCTCTTCAGTTAGTGTCCTCGGCAGGTCATCCCTGTGCAACTTAGTTTCCTTTGAGGGCTTTAAGAGGGTAACCCTTCCTCCTGAGACTTCTGGTCTGTGGTAAGGACCATAGCCTCTGTTTTCATGCATCCTGCCTTCCCACCTTGCCATAGCAGGACAGAAGGAGGCAGGAGTGCAGAGAACACTAAGTTGGCAAAGCCTGGCTCAACCCAAACTCTGGAATCATCATATCAAGTATGGGTCTAGGAAGGTGCATGCGGCTCACAGCACCCCACCCATGCTAAGGCTCAGGATGCAGACTATGCTTACTGAAGCCGAATGTCAGGAGATTTGGATCTAGTAGAGACCAGACCCACAGGAGGAAGAGAGATGGGATCACCACATGCAGTCTGCCAGCCCTTGAGGTGCTAGCCTCCACTCACCACGATCTAAAGTAACACAGAGACACTCTGTGGTCATGGCACAGGCCTTGGCAGAACCACTGGTAATATTGACACCCTAGATGAACAGCCAGAAACATAGCTGTTGTTGTCAGGTCAGGCTGCATGTCTGGTAGTTTTAAAAACCTGAACCTGTTAGGTGTTTGCATCGAAATCCAGCTGTCTGTGGGTCTGGTCCGGGTGAGGTCTTGGGCCGAGACCCTAGGGTAGCAGCAGTGTTGGTTTCTGGGCTTCCTTGCAGATAAATAAAGTGAGCCATGGGCCTCAAGGTGGATGTGTCTCATCTGGGGTAGACCAATAGCCAGATCCTTTTGCCTAGCCCTTCCCTTGCTGAGAGGTTGTTCTGAGATTGCACCTATGGACAATTGTCAGGGCCACTGATTGTGTATTAAGCCAAGGGAGGAGGGCTGGCGTGTGACACCAACGCCTGTATTGCTCAGAGCAGCCCAGGCATTTCTGTTTTTTGACCTGGGCTGTCAATCCAGCTTCCATGGGTAGTGAGGTCCCAGAGAGAACACCTGAGTAGCTCTTTTGTGAGAGGAAAGGTGTGATCATCTGGGCCTAGGGGACTGGAAGGGTCAACCAGATGCCCATTTGTGGTCAGTGCTGAGGCTGCAACACGGAGTTAACTTTGTAATGCCTTGGGGCCTGGACTACATGAAAGCACCATGTGGGGTTTTAGTGGAAATCCTTTGGTCAAAGGCCATAGAATGCACGTATGTTACTAACAGAAGGGAGTGATGATGGTCTAAACCCTGCTTTTGTTGCCTGTCAAAGTCAACTACAACAGTTGTTTTAAGGGAGGCCTCTTAAGATATGAGGCCCAAGTTTGCCTGCGCCAGAGTATCAGCTGGTAGGAAGGGGTCCACAGCCTACTTCCGGCTGGGGCAGAATAGCATGATGGCACTCCTGGTGTCTGGAAAGCTGGCTATGGGACATTGTTCTTAGCCTAAGATCTTAGCTGGAACATCCCGTCCCGCTAAGAGGTCTACACCCTCAAGCTCCCACCCTTGAGATGCTCAGGGCCCTGTAAGGGCTGGTTTGGGAAAAGTTGGGAGGGAGAGGGCAGGACCTGGTTGGTTCAAGATGTCATAGAAGGTGCTTGTGCCCCCCCCAACAACAGCAGCCAGGGCGCCCATTGTCTTATCTCCCTGCTGCCACTGGCTTGTGCAGCCACCGGAGCGGATGGCTCCCTTTGTAGTCAGTGGTCGGTGTGCGGCAGCCATGGCCACATTTGCCACAGGTCAGTGTTATGGGACACCAGCTACTGAGATTGAACACTCCTCGACCTCACACACACCAGATGCCACGACTTCCCAGCTGTTCTGCTTCTACCCGAGCCTCTGTCTTCAGCCACCGACCACCAACACCTGGCGTGCGCAGGTGAAGCCACAGATGGTCCTCCTCCAGTGGCTGTCACCAGCAGTGGGCTCACCCCTGTGCCTGTGAGCCTGAAAGCAGTGCTTCTGAGAGTGCCTGGGGACTGCCCAGTGGAGCAGCCTTGAACGGACCTCAATGTGGCAAGCAGGGGATGCGTGCTCAGTAGCTCTTGTCACTCATGAAAAGCCAGCATCGCCATCAGGGCTGAAGCCCAAGATGGCCCCTTGGATGGCAACCCTTGGGCCTCCAGGAGACCTTAGCATCCTCTGGCAGCCCCAGCTGTGTACCCCCCAACACCTGCCAAAGGTCCTGTGCTGGGACGGGGAAGCACGGTTGTTGGAAAGGCCTCGGCACAGGGGCGCTCCCCAGGCACCTTGGAACAAAACTATTTAGTTCCTTTGTGAACTGGAAACAGGACCACTGTTATCAACTTATTAAAGTTGGAGCACTGTAATAGCTCTTGCTGATTTTAGCAATGGTTAAGTGTGTGTTAAACACATGTTACATTTTATGAGGAAACAGATTATAAGAGTACTATCACACATGATTTTGTTTTTTATAAGGTGGATGTTTATGTCTGCTTCTGTCCAGAGCCCTGGGGCTTTGTCTGTTCTTTGTCACATGCTGGGCCACTGGCCCCTGTACACAGTGTGGTGTATATGGCCTGACTTCTTCCTGCCAGGCCAGTGCCTCCCCTGCCTCTATTGCTGTTACGCTGTGGTTGACTCAATAAACGTTATCATTGCAGGTGATAGTGTGGACCTGTTATTTTTGAGAGACTGCTCTCCTGGAGTCTGTTGCGTCCAGGGTGAGGCAGAATGTTCCTTCTGGCTGTGGCCAGTGCCTGTAAGCATGGCCCGGTTCCTCAGAGCTCCCCTAGGGCCCACGAAATGGGTTCCTGCAGCTTAGGTCTCTAGCAGCCCAGAGTCACTCCTGCCCAGAGGTAAGGAGGTTGGGCCTGTTCCTGATGCTGGGATGGGGGTCTCCTAGTGAGCAGCAGGAGAGTGGGGTCTGTTGGGAGCTGGCCAATCTAGGCAGTGAGTAGCTTTTGACCCTTGTGTGTGAGCACACAGCCCTGGGTACTGGAGGTGGGTGTTCCAGTCCTTCCTGGGACAGAACATGTTAACTGAGTCTCTTGGCAACCTGCTAAATTCTTTGACAGTCACAACCCTTGATAGAGTTCTCAACCTGGGTCACTCTCTGATCATGGAGCTGGAGTCATCCATGCCCATGGACAGCTGTTAGCTGCTGCAGACTCCTACTGCGGAGTCGTAAAGGACCCTTGAAGCAGTTACATACTACAGCTGGGATAGAGAACATTTGGTTTCTGACACACAGAAAGTGCTGGTAGTGACCCAGGGCCCTGAAGTCCTACCTCCATACACTCAAGATGAACTCCTGCACTGGAGAGAGCCAGGCATGTCACCTCTACTATCCACTAGCCCTGTATACCTGAGATCTTGGGGTGGTGACAGGGAAAGAATTTCTGCTAAGGGGTACCTCATTGCCCTCTCTCTGCAGGAGCCATAATCAGCACCTTCCAGGCCCCTTCAGCAGCTATGGCACAGTGAAGGACATGTGGCTCATACACATGTGACCCTCTCATCTGGGCTGGGACTCTAAAGGACAATCTCTAAAGTCATAAGTGTGCAGTGACTCAGAGGGACAAGAGCCCCAAGTCTCCTATCATTCCCATAGCTTCATATCTGTGTCTCAACACACTGGAGTGACAGGCATATACTAGTACTCCTGGCTGAGGAAGGAGTTTGCTTTTTTTTTCTCTGTGTGAATGGTGGGACCTCAGGCCTCATTGCTAAGCCACATAATCAGCCATCAAATGACATTTCAGTGTGATTTAAGTTGGAGTGTGCTCCAACTTAAATTAAGCATCTTTGTTCTATTTGTGAGTGCTTTGCCTGCATGTTTATGTATTCACCATGTGTGTGCAGGTGCCTGAAAAGGCCAGAAGAGGGCGTTAGATCTCCTGGAGCTGGATTTACAGACTGAGCCACTGCATGGAGGTGGGAACCAAACCCCGGGAACTCTGCAACAGAAGCAAGTACTCTTAAACACAGAGCCACATCCCCAGCCCTGTTAAACGTCTTTGCATCTAAGTAGCTTCACTGGTAAAGTACCTTTTACTCAGTTTTCAGCTGGGCTCTTCATCTTGTTAATATGTAGATGTTCTTTACATATTGGAGATTTAAACAAAAAAAAACCTGTCAGAGCTAGTGTTTCCCCCACTCATGGTTTTTTTTCTATTTTTTTTATTCATTTATATTATGGATTTTGAAACAGGGCCTTGTTCTGGTTAGCCTCAGACTCACCATGATCCTCCTGCCTCAGCCTCAGAAAAACTAGGATCACAGTATGAGCCACCATGCCCGGCTTTTTTTGTTTTGTTTTGTTTTCCCATTTTAATACTGTATTTCGATGGAGTCTAATCAGCCAGTTTTCTTCATGTGTAACATTTCTCACATGTTCTTGGAAGCAGTCTTGCAGCAAAGCTGCCCAGTCCTTTCCTGTCCTTGTCTTCAGAGCTTCCAGGTCCACACTGGGTCAGGGGAGTGCCCTGACATCCACCCCAGACAGTGCATGCAGCAAGGGCTGCAATCCCTTCCCACACCTCGGTGCTTCCGCCTGTGCACTCCTCCCCGTCCAGTGGCTTTCCTGTTTCTGTGCAGTCACCCAGAACCTGCAGTCTGTCTTTCTGGCCTCCTTACCTGTCAAGGACAGATGGCATCACTTTTCTTAATCACTGCCATTTGTGGGGATGCTTTAAAAATCATGTCCTAGGGACTTGGACCTCTGATCTTTTAAAAAACGTTTCTCAGCATTTCTTCATGTGACGTAATCCCCAGCTGGACTGGAATTCATGAGCCAGTCACTTAGAGAGCAGCTTTCCAATGTTGAACTTGGCAGTTCATGAGCGCAATATATCTTTTGAGATTTTTATACTTGCTGTCCAGAGTGTCTTGAGTTTTCGGGGTACCAATCTTCTGGCCTTCGATTGGTTGTCCTTCTACCCCATGCTGCTCTACACTGCGGCAGTAGAGCCTGAATGTCCCCAGTTTTCTGCTGCAATGTTGTGTCCTGGCCTTACATCCATTTACTGTTTTATAATCCTCTGGTTTACATGGACAGTGATGTCTGCAAGCTGACAACCACTAGTCTTTCTTAGACATTGTTGTTTTATAATTTTTATTATTTCATGTGGATGGGTGTTTTGCCTGCTTCAGTCTCTGTGCATCATATGCCTGCATGGTGCCCAAAGAGGCCAGAAGAAGGCATCAAATTCCTGGAACTGGAGTTACAGCCAGTTGTGAGCTGCCACGTGGGTGGTAGGAACTGAACCTAGATCCTCTGGAAGAGCAGCCAGTGCTTTTAACCACTGAGCCATCTTTGGGAGGGCAGTCTCAAATTATAGCTTCAGGTTGATCTCAAGCTCCTGCCAATCCTCCTGCCTCAGCTTCCCAAATGCTAGGATTATAAGCATGGT
>LOJH01040164.1:0-14682 GCA_001685095.1 Ellobius talpinus | reverse complement strand
AACCCATTTCTATTAATGTGCATTGCCACTTGACTGTGGCTTACCGGCATGAGTATAACCAACGTCCATCTTGGGTAGGAGAAGCATGATGTCTGTCTAACTCTGCTTTCTTCCTCCCAGCATTCTGTTCTGTCTTCCCCGCCTACCTATGTTCTGACCTATCAGGCCAAGCAGCTTTCTTTATTAATTAATCAATGAAAGCAACAGATAGATAGAAGACCCTCCTACATCACAGTTATGAAAAACAGCAAAGGAATCTGAAGGCAGTAAATAGCAAATGTACCTGCTTTAATAACAAAAAGAAATGTATTGTTTTTTACTTACAAAATTGTACTAATTAGGTTTCCCAGCCCTCCACAGCTCTGAGTTTGATAGTAGTAACATTTTAATATAAAGGAAATGCGGCATAGAGAATATGATGCCTCTCTTAGAGACGCCATCCAAACACAGACTTGTGGATTTTTACCCCAAATATAACAACAACTGCCCACCCCCAACCCTGAAGAAACTACACAAGGCTATTCACACAGCTTAACTGGAGCTATAATGGCAGAAAATAAGGGCAGGAACCAAAGCTGCTGTTGCAAAGAAATCGCTCACCTGGTTCTCTATTTGGTATTTAAAAATAGGAGAGCAGTCACATAGCTTGAACCTGAGATGATGCTTGCCACTTTGTGAAGGCTTTCCCGGAGCTTCGTCTTTGGAACAAATTGGCCCTCTCTTACAAAGGTTTCTTTTTTATAGTCTTGAAAACTCATTTTTAATGGCTTGCGTGGCATCAGTTATGCCCCTGAGCTGTAATGAAGTGCTCTGCAAGTCACCACATGTGAGTCAGAAACAAATCTCGCCAGAGAGGACAGAGCTGGGGCGTTAATAGGTTTTAATCCACGGTAAGCAAGCCCATTGAGCCACCACCATGTGCTTTTAAAAATCTAAATGTCATGATATTTTCAACTGTTTTCTCCTGCCTGCAAATCAGTTTGGGTCCAAGAGACAGCTAAAGATGGATCAGAACTGGAAATCTCAAGTGCACATAACTGCTCAGGAGCACACCTTGAGTTTACAAGCACCATCCAGGCAAGACACAGTGATGGATGGAGCACAGCAGAAACTGGGGGCTGTGGCTCAAGCAGACTTATGCAAAGCCTGTGTGTGCAGCAGAGTCTGTCTGGCAATACTTTTGATCGCCTCTTCAGTATATGGGGTGAGAAGGGGCTGGATTTCACTGAAGCAGAGGGACAGTGGATGTACTGCCCACTTCTTGCATTGTTCCTAGCCAGTTCACAGAGATTCAGTTACCACATACCCATCTAAAATTGCACAATGCCTTGGCAGCTCTTGATAGATGCCGAACCATTGGGAAAGTAATAGACTCTATGCATGGAGGCAAAACAGATCAGCCTTTAAACTAGTGACACTTTTCATTATGTCCTTTCGCAGGTGGATAACAGTGACAAACATATCTAGACACAGGGACTTGTCAGGGCTTTGGGCCAAGGCTGCTGGTCCCATATTCAAGTGTCTTGCAGATATAGTAATTGCTCTAGTTAACTGCAGACAACATCCTAACGCCTGAGATAGCATCTCGTCTCTCTTGTGAAAGGCAGATTATATCCCTAGTTATTCAGCAACTGACTCACTTAAGCAAGTTGTGCAAGTCCTGAGGCTCTGGAACAGAAAACTTAAAAGCTAGTTATATTTTCAAATTTGTATTGAGACATTGCTGCAGAGCTTGCTGTGTGCAAGGCATGATTCCAAGAGCTTTATGACTTTAATACTCATAAATCTTCTGGAGGAGGTCCTCTCATTACACCTGATTTAAATGGGCCAACAGAGGCATGGGGGAAGCTAAGTAATCTGCTCCAGGTCACACAGCTCATGGCAGGCAGAAGTACAATTTGAACCCTGGGTATGTTTGGAGCTTGTGTGTTCCTATTGCTATGCTACATTCCTTTTTGAAGCAAGCAGGGGAGTCTTTGCATATAGCCTGAAGCTCTGCTACCCTGGGACATGGATGGGAGACTGAAACCATCATCAGTTACTCCAAATGACAGATCTTCATTTGGGAAGCAGAGGAAGTGGAAAGAGAAGGAGTCAGAAGGTCTAGGTTAAGTCTCAGACTTTTGTGTACTTATGACTCTCTCGGGGATCATGTTGAAACGTAGGTTCTCATCATAGGCCTAGAGTGGGGCTGGGAAGTCTTTTGAGACTTGCTGGGCCATAAACCATATTTTGTTACTGTTTTAAATTTTAAAAGATTGTTTTTAATTTCATATGTGGAAATTAAAAGATTTAATTACACGATTATGATTAAATCTATTCCGGACTCCCTTCCTTACAACGTTTCTTATGCTTCTTACCATTTTTCCCTCCTAACTTCATGTACTGTTTTTAAAACCCATCGAGTCCCCTTATTGTGGCCAGTACCTTGTGTGGGTGTAGAGTGATCCACTGGAACATTGCCAGTCTATCAGGTGTGGTATCTCCTTGTTCCCCGTAGCTATCGGTTGCCATAGCACTCAGCTAGGGCTGTGGCTTTGTGAGCCCATTCCCCATTCATGCTGGAGTGTTATCTATATTGATCATGTACAGGCCTTGTGCATAGTGATAGGTACTGCAAGTTCAGGTGTGTAATGTCCTTGTCATGACCAAAATTCACTTTTTCATAGAAATCTACTACCTCTGGCCCTTATAATTTCCCCAACCACTTCCATAAGCCTCTAGAGCAGAGGGCATGATATAGTGCTACCATTTAGTGCTAAGAATGGCATAGTCTCCTATTCTCTGTACTTATGCTGTGAATATCATTGGTTAACAAAGGAACTGCTTTGGGCCTATAGCAGAGCTATAAAGGATTAGAGCTAAGCAGGGAAAACTAAACTGAATGCTGGGAGAAAGGAGGCAGAGTTAGGGAGAAGCCATGGAGCATGGGCCAAGCAGTGATTTAAATAATATGGCTTCTGTGTGATTATTTTGGGGCTGAGTAGCTGGGAACCAACAAGCAGCTTCCCTAAAACAATCTACTACAAAAAGAACCTTCTCTGATGAAAGCTGAGAGTTGTATTAGTCTGTGGTTATAAAGGTAAGTATTTCGGATGAAGTTTAATATTTTTTCCATTTAACTAAACAATGGTGAGAGGTTCTCTCCTAAGGCCTATGTCCTTCCTATATAGCCGTGGGTTCTTAGGCCAGTTAATAGGCCCGGCCCATGTTATTTCATCTTGTGGAGTAAGTTTTAAGTTAAATCAGGAAGTGGTTGGTCCCAATTCATTCATAGCACTATTGCACCTGTGGGCATATCTTATCATGTCAGCACTGAGCATATTTTGAATACAAAGATCCGGACTTGATTAACAATGTCCCCATCACCAGGAAGCTTTTTGAAAGTGTAGTCTTGGATTTGACTCCAGGACTATCTAACCAGAATCTACATTGTAACAAAATCTCCAGGTGATTTCATGTGCACTATAGTGTTTTGAGAAGTACTAGTTCAGTTTATTCTTCAGTATATGAAGATTCATATACTTCATTAAACACACTATAAACAAACTGGTTATAACAGCAAGAAAGATAGAAGCAATATAAAGTCCTTACCAGATTTATTCAACTCTTTGAAATATTTATTTTACTTGTGATCATTTCAATTAAAGAAAAAGTCCTTGACAAGTCCCGATACAAAGATTATTTGCAAGATTTGTGTAATATTTTCATTTCAGAATAACTACTCAACTCCAGTTGTTGTTTTTTTAGAGTCTGGCACAGTTGGACACTGGAATAGGTAGAATCTGGAAGAGAGCCAGGAGTCTTTCCCACTGGCATCTCCATCTCTAGAGTGCTGTGCTCTTAGCCACCTATAAGACTGGGTGTGGTGCTCTGTCTCAGACAGACTGGGGATGGCTACCACCTTGCCCTTGCAGAGATGTGCTGAAGCGCACACCCCTTGCTGTGGTAGTGTTTAGACCATTGCGGATGGCAGAGGAATGTGGGCCTAACTTTTGACCCCAAAACAGCTGGGTGCTGTTGTGGCTGGAAGAAGTTTGGGAATGGGCTCTAGGAGGATAACCTTGGGTTTGCTGATGCGCCAAAGGACAAGAAGAGTAGGGACTGAGAGAGGGACATGGCGGGAGGCAGGACTGTGCCACAATTTCATGCCTCCCAGCATGATTCATTATCACATTAATTTTCCACCTACAGTTCACAGACTTAAATATCAGACCATAATAAGAATTTTAAGATAGTGGCTCCAGCCTTGAGGTGAAGTGCAGTGCTTATCTGAAGATGGGCCCTGTACAACTGTATTGGTCACATGGCCCTGAAGACAGACTTGACTCTGAAAGCTGCTTGGAATCTTTGCATTTGGGGAGTTGATTCGAAGTTCAGTATGTTTTGTCCCTCTGAAACCTAAGCCATGCTGGTGTTAATCATAAGGTCTAACAAAGTGCTTCTCCAGTTCTGGACCTAGACCGTCATCATCAGTAATAACAACTGAGAACCCTTTGGGGGACAGGTTCTTGCTCCCTGCCCCACAGTGGGAGCAGGGTCTAAAGTGCAGAATCCAGAGGCCTGTAGTTCTAACAAGCTCTCCTGGCACATTCTTGTTCCCTGACCTTTTTCATTGTACTGGGACTTGAACTCAGGGCCTCGTATGTACTAGGCAAGTTTGACCCACTGAGCTGCATCCTTACACCCTCTTCTAGAGGCTCTAAAGTCTTCCATGTTTGAGAGTCAACTGGTGAATGGTTCTGAGGTTTCAGTGGTCTAAGTAGTTTTATACAATTGTTTCCTTGACTCATAAGTTGTTCCTTCAGAGTTCCTAATAATTGCTTGGAGATGACAGTCAAATTGAATTATAGACCACATACATATTTGCCTATTTTCTTCTAGTGAGAAAAAGCCTCTTTGTAGCAGATTTGAGCTTGGGGGAATAGTGTCTGCTATAATTCTTGTACTTAGAGGCTGAAGCAGTGGGCTTTTCATGACTGAGGTTAGCATGGGCTACACAATGAGAGCTAGAACAGAGAGGACTGCCTAGCTAGACCAAAACTCTAAACTCAAACCCACAACAAAACAACAGAAGAGCACACACACACACACACACACAGACACACACACGCGCGCACGCACACATGCACACGCATACACATGCGCACACTCTCGAAAACACCCGAGATTCCTCAGGGACCCTAAAGCTTAAGTGTGTATTCCCAATAGCTATGCAGAGCTTCTAGGGAGGCTGTGGGTGTGGACAAAGGTTGTAGAAGGTCCTTGGCGTGGTTCAGATCCCAGTTCTCTTTCTAATTAATAGTGAAGCCTCAAAAAGATTATTTACTTCCTCTGATAAAATTGAGATAATGTTAGTAATATCTTGATGTCTGCTTTATTGTGTGTGTGTGTGTGTGTGTGTGTATGTGTGGTTTGATTGCGCTCATGCCTGGCTCATAGTCAGCATTTAAAGAGTGGTAGCTGCCATACTTATGTCATTTAAATAAATAGAGCAATGTGTTTATGGATGGGTTGATACTAATAATTACCTAATACAAATGGAAACACTGTTTCTATAAAGGTTCATGGAATACACAGACAAACACATACAGGCACAAACACAGAATACACACACCGACACACACCGACACACACCGACACACACCGACACACACACACACACACACACACACCCCTTATAAGAATTCTTCCCTGGGCCTTTGTTTCTTTCACCATGTTTTCGGGGATTCTGCCTGGCCCTCTGGAGGCTTAAGTTTGCTGCAGGAAATTTACTTCTTCCCATTGTTAGCTTTTGTGGCTGAGCATACAATATCAGAATTTCATAGGATTGCTTCCTCTTAGCACCCATATACTTTTAAAATCAATGATTTGCAAAGTAAAAAGGAGTCCTTTCAGTAAATATTTGTGAGGCAGATCCATCTTCCCCTGCTTTCTGAACAGAGCAAAGGCCTTTGTAAGCCTGGTGTTGAGAGCGTGATGCTGTATTGATTTTCTGCCTGCTCCCAGCTCCATCATCGCTTCTCTCGTAGGAAGAACAGAATTACCCTTGCTCAGCTATGTGGGTCTTTGTGTGTGTTTGAGTCTGAAAACAAACTCCAGGCTACTTGTAGTTATCTTATTGACTAATAAATGAAGATCAAGGTCTGTTTGGCTCTGAATACAAGCTAACTTGAGTGTGAGCTAAATATGAAGGCCAACAAGCTTTTCCTGCAAGCAGGAACTGCTTTTCGAGTCGTTCAAAACCAACTAAACAAAAGCAAGCAAGAAAAGAAAAAAAAATAACCCAAACCCCCAATGGCTTAGTAGTAAAAGAATACTCTCTTCAGAGCCTGTGGGTCCCAGGTGGTATGCATCTGGATGCCATTAGTGGTGCAGAACTTTGATGCTAAGAGCTGAGCACAAGTATACCCAGCTCTCCCTGGTATTGATTTCCTTCACACTGATTTAGTGTCGGCCTCTTGGCATTTCTCTACTGCTGCTAGCAGCTCGGCTCCGGCCCCAAAGGGCTTTATTTAATGAAACATAGGGCTTAGACTGTGAGAAGTTTGCCTCAGGAATTGAAGTTGTAGACATCCCGATGGAGGAAAACATCCAGATACGTCTTGTGCGGGAATCACCGAGGGATGAGACCATAGTACAGAACCTGAACCGCAGCGTCTGTTTTAAAGAGAAAGGGGGCTGGCAGCCTTTGCATGACTGTGGAGAGTTCATGGGAGCTGAAAGAAAAAGTGCTTATGTGAAATATGTAGAGAAGTCCCACTGGGAGAGGACATAGGAAGAGGAGGGAGCCACACATCATAACTCTGGAGAAGTCCGGCTGGCTATGTATTAGAGCTGGGTACAGACAACCAGGGCCTTTAGGGAGAGATAGTGGAAACTTGTTTTTGAAATAGTTTCATTTTAGAGCAGTTTTATGTTTACAGAAGAATCATGGAGATAGTAGAGAATTCCCATGTGCCTATACATCGTTTCTCCTCGTGGTAACATGGTGCACAAGTATGATACGTTTGTTCCTATTAATAAACCTGTGTTGACAAATTATTTGTGGTGGTTTGAGTGAGAAATAGCCCCATTAGGGTAGGCATTTGAACACTTAGTTCCCAGTGGGTGGCAACTGTTTGGGGGGAGGTTCAGGAGGTGTGCCTTGGTGGAGAAAATACATCACGGGGGGGGCAGGCTTTGAGACTTTATAACCTTAGATTCCCTCCAGTTTGCTCTCTCTAATTTGCATTTGTGGTAAAGGATGTAAACGCTCATCTTTCTGGTCTTGCCACCATGCCTGTGTGTTTCCATGCCTTCCCACCAGGACAGAACTACTAGCTAGAACAGACTCTCTTCCTTAAGTCGCTCTTGGTCATGGTATTTTGTTACCTCAACAGGAAAGTAATTTATACATAACTACAAAAGGCCATACTTTATTTAGATGTCCTTAGTTTTCAACTGATGTTCTTTTCTGTTCCAGGTCATCTATGTGACACCTGGGTATCACAGCTCCCAGGCTTCTCTGGGTTGGGACAGTTTCCCAAACATCCCTTGTTTCTGATGAGCTTGACAACTTTTGAAGTATTGGTCAAGAGCTGAGTCAGTTGGGGAGACAGGATTTATCTCCTGCTTTTCTCATGATTAGACTGGGATTATATGTTCCTGTGGGAGAAGACTGGGTAGCTAAAGTGCCATGTCCATCACATCAAAGGTATACACCATTTGTAGGACATAATTATTGATGGAAGATAGAATTAATGGATGATTATGGTTGGTTGGGAACAGGCATTTAGATTTCAAAATCAAGATTTGTCCCCATGTGCAGTGAAATTCAGTTCAAAGTAAAAGGAACACACAAGCCATCTGTATCGACGAGCCAGATAAACGAGTGTTGTATGATGACTTCAACAAAAAAAAGGTGTTTTTGCATCTTACAGAAGGAGTGGTCAAAAAGCAGTAAACAAATGAAAGTTGGGGGGAAACGAAACATATTTGACCCCTTTTCTGGTTGCAAACGTAGAAGAATTCCAATGCTACACGTAGTTTGCATCGAACATACCTACATAAGTACTGACCCCTGGGTACAAGGAAATTTCGAAACTAAAAGTCTGAAATGGCCTCACCAAGCTCATCTACTCAGAACGAATCAGGAAATAAAAGAGATATAGAAACACTCCTGTGAGCTGTGCTTCCTCCGGCCTGACTCTTCAGCAAGAGGCTGGAGCAGAATCTGACTTTCTGGGCCTCACCTCTCCAGCAAAATATTGGTTTTTATAATCAGGACAAAAATCAAGATAATCACAACTTCTCATGCCTAGGTTGCATAAAGCCTGCACCTCAGGATTAAAGGACACTGTGCAGCGTGTACAAGCTTAACAAACTCAGGTTCTCTTGCTTCAAAAGTGGCTTCTCTAGTTTCTTTAGCGAGATCAGCCAATGTTTGGTATAGGAACCTCCAAACTCATGCACCAGAGTGGTGTGTGTGTGTGTGTGTGTGTGTGTGTGTGTGTATGTGTGTGTGTGTGAGTATGAATGGGGGGAGGGATGGGGAGACAGGTGGGTAAAGTACACTGTAGTGCAAAACTGTGGGTTGTTAAGATCTGTTTGGGGGGGAAGGTTGGGAAAAGGACCAAAAGGAAGTATATTAGATTGTTGGAGTTTCCCAAAATGTCACAACACGGAGGCTTAAACAAAAGAAGCTTTCTTCCTCATAGTGTGGAGGCGAAAAGTCTGAGATCAAAGGATTAGCAGGACTTACTTCTTTTCAGGTCTCTCTCCTTGCCCTGCTGATGATCTTTCCTTCACAGTGACCTCATAGCTCTTTTCTGTGCCTATGTCTTAATTAATCTCTGCTAATACCAGTCATAATGGATTAGGCCCCTAATGTCCTCAGTTAGGTTTCACATCAAAATGCAGCCCTATTCCAAAATACTGGTGGTTTGGGGTTCAGTATACAATTTTGTGGGGATACCGCTCCACCCATAGAAAGACAAGTGATTTAAAACAATGGGGTATCCTTCCCTTCAGACTTGATTCTGGAGTCCAAGATGACTGCCATTTGGAGCGGACTTTTGCCTAATGCGTTTGAGGGGATTATAATGAGGATCATGTGAGAGCGAACACTTTGCATGGGGAGGAAACGTGCTGGGTAATATGGCTTTGTCAGGAGCCCATTTCCAGACGACACCTGTGGTGTTCGTACGGCTGCTCTGCCATTGTCCTCTCAGCAGCCAGAAGGCTGATTTCCCAGTGAGTTTTCACCTAATTTTCTTTGCATCTGCTTCATAAGGGACAGTTTGAGTCCGAATTTAAAAACGTACATCAGCCAGAATGCTGATTTATTAGTATGTATCGAGAAACAGAATCACAGAGCGACCTGGATACTCCAGGTCCTTGGCCAGCATATTATTTTTTCCCTGTGGGTATACAGCTAGCATAAGCGGGGGTGGGCTGGGGTGGGAGGGCCTGCTGCATTGTCGTCAGAGGACAGCTTGTGCGCACAGTCCAGAAGGGAGATTCCTGATTTGGTGACCCTAGCGGTTTATCCTTGAGGCCAAGCGTCAGTAGGCAGCGGCGCAGACTGACCCTGACTTCCCATCATTCTCTCTGCTCTTTCCAGTCCAGTTCCACCAGCCTTGCTCTCAAAAGCGTCCCTCAGTTTCCCCAGAGCAGAAGAGGACCCACTTTCTCCCCTGCAGCATGCTCTGCACAGTAAGTAGTTTGCATTCTACGCTGTGGCGACGTAATTACTTCCCCTGTGATCCACGGACGTGGGCTTGTGAGTGAAGGGCTTTCCTCTATCGCGGAGAACACACAAGTGGCAGTGTTCAGTAACCACTGGGCTGGTTATCGGAAATACTTTGATAAATGCCTGCTTTTGTTTTTGCCTTGTGGTTTAAGGTACTTCCTAGAAAATAACTCATAAGCCGTAACCTTGTACCCATAGCGGTGAGGGGAGACAGGCAGACTGGCATATTTGCCTAATCTCGCAAACTGCGCTCAAAGGTTAAGCCGTCCTTGAGTTTTCTTTCCTTTATCTTTTCCAAAACTTTAAAAAATATTAATCTTGAAGCTCATTGAAGGTTCAGCGTTTTTATGAACTATTTCAGTTATCATAACATTTCCTTAAGTTTTGTATATTTTTGGAAATGACTGCAAGGATGTAAAGCCATGCATGTGCACAGAGCAAGCACTATTTAGAAACAGTTTCCCTGTGAAGTATAGTGAGCACCAAAGCCCTGCATTGGGGCAGGAAAGATCTCCCCGGACTTTGTTACAGAGATTTTATTTTTTGAATTGGTTCTTTGTGCCATGCACTTTGATCATCTTCACCTCCCCTCCCACCTCACGTTAGTTCCCATTTCCTCCTCTATCAAGCCCAGCTTGTCCTGGCTGCATATTCTTGGATACGTGGCCTTCCCCTGGAGCGTGATGAATGTCCCTGGGGCTACCCTCTTTAAAAACCACCTCTTTTTGTCCCAGCAGCTATCAGCTGCTAATAGCTGCTCATAAAAGGTGGAACCTCACACCCCCCTTCCCTTTCTGATGGATTTGGTCTGACTTGGGCGGGAATGGGCCTTGTGCACGCAGTCACAACCACCATCACGTCCGGTGTGCAGTTGCCCCTCAGTGTCCCGATGACACGGTTTCCTCGCAGTTATCCCTACCTGGCTCTTGCATTCCCTTTGCTCCATCTTCCACAATGATTCCTGAGCCTTGGAAGGAGGGGGTTGACAGAGGTGCCCCACTAGGGCTGAGCTCCCCGAGGTCTCTTCATCTCAGCACCTTGGCCATTGTTGGGTCTCTTGTCCATTTTCAGTTAAATGCACTTTTCACCAGACCTGTGAGATTTGACTTTGAGGTTGTCTTCCTTCCTCTCTGTCCTCCGCATCCCTGCTCCATCCCTACTCCATGGGTCTACACTTGCTGCTTGAGCCTTTACCCTCCATAGTTTGCCTTCTTTTCTTCCTTTAGCTACTCACGGTTCTCTAAATATGAGGTGCTCTCTTTTGAAGAGCCCGGCTCGGTTCTGACTTCCTGGGAAAAATTCTAATCTTCAATATCCTCTTTCCCTTGTTATGAGCACCTATCCCCTCCCCACCTTCCTAGCAATTTCCATGTGAAAATCTCATTCTCTTGGAAGTTTTGCATAAAAATGAAAGCACTATGCTTAGTAATTTTCCAGGCACATGCTCATTTTGAGTGAATTCCTTACAACACCATTTTGAAAGCTGACTTCTTCCTTCTCCTCTCCTCCTTTCTCTTCTTTCTGTCCTCCTCTTACCGTCCTCTTATAAACACACACACACATAATTGTGTTAACTCTGTATTTGGTAAAGTTTTCTCATTCTTTAGAAGCTATTTTTAAAAAAAAGATTTTAAGAAAATGTTTTCTGTCTTGCAGTTGAGAATCTTCCATGAAGGAGTTCCTAAGATGATCTGTGGCTAGTCATTAGAGCCAGTGGGAAGACACAGTGCTTCACAGACGAGTCGTTAGCTTCTGGGCCCAGAGAACAAATCTGCAGAACCTTTTCATATCTTATAATTAAATACATTCTGCAGCTTCCAGATAAACATGCTGATCTGAAGGGAGTTAAGGGGGTTTATCAGTATCTGTGCACCTGCGGCGTTGACACTGAAAGACATGACTTCACTAAAACTCGCTGCGCTTTTGAGAACAATGAGGGATAGCCGTAGGTGGAGAGAACAACGACCCTACTAGATGGGAGTTTTAAGCTCATCTCTGAACAGGTGAACTCATTCTGTCCCACACGTCCAGCTGTGCAAACAGCAAGGCCAAGTGCACTGCGTTAGCTGTACTAATATAGAGGCTGGGCTATGTATAAATGATGCCAATGTGCAATATACATGAATGCTATAAATGCTGCTCAGAGCAGGGACAAGAGCTCCAGAAACAGCTTTTTTTCAACAATAAAAAGCTTTTTTTTAGAACAATAAAACAGTACAGAACACCAGTGTCTCCAGAAGCTCCATTGGTCATCATAAGGGTTGCCACAGCTCCCATCATCCTCCTGTAAAACCTCAGAATGAGGAAATAGTGTTTGTGTACTTACCAGAAGAGGTAAGCAGGGTAGGCTGGGTGGGTGAAGAAAGTGCTGAGCCTGGGTTAGGAGTTCCGACAATGAGGGTTCGAGGTCAAAGGAAGTAGAACTCAGATTCTAGAAGCTGTGGCAATAGACAGATAGGTCCAGATGAGCCATTCCTCAGTAAAAAGCCTACTTCATCTGAGAAGTATTGGTGGGAGCGGATTCTTTCTATGGTCCACTCTTTGCTGAGGGCTGTGAGTAATGAGAACAGGGCTGGTCAGAGTCCCTTCAGGTGGCAGATACACAAGGAAATGCTTATCCACCAGCATCAGCAAATCCTGAGTGTCTAGGCACCAATCCCCAACCTTTGTGGTACTGCCAGACAAATGGAAGAATGCCAGATGTTTTTGAAAATTTACCATGTAAAGTAAGATATATGTTGATTTCTCTACTAGTCTTGGGAGCTGAATTTTGAGCTCTCCCTCATGCTTCGGGACCACCATGGACTGAATCTCTGTGAGCGAGGGCTTGCAGCATCAGTTTTGCTTGAGTCACTTATTTCGTCAGAAAAAAATAGGAATTAGGCATGGCAGCCATGTCATCTTAGGACTCCAGGAGATGGAGAAAGGAGAATGGTTAGTTTGAGACCAGCCTGGGGTGCATATTGAGATTTTTGTCTCTTAAAAAAAGGAAAACATACAATATTCAGAAGTGATCTTAGGAAAATCTCTGAGAATTTGCTGAGGATGTACTGACACTCTTCCTTCTGTGAGTCACATCTCATGAACCCTACGGCACGTCTTCACTTTTTTTTTGCCAGATACATGGCAAGAGCTAAAACTATCTTTTAAACAAGCTGGCTTTGGGCCTAGTGAGACAGTTCAGAAGTTAAAGTGCTTGCCATTTGGGTAAGAAGACTGACGTTTGTATCCTAAGAACCCACATATGTGTTCAGTGTGCATAGAGGCCTGCCTATAATGACAGCCTTGGAAATCTCAAAACTAGGGATCCCCAAAGCAAACTGGCTAGTGAGACTAGCCATATCTGTGGGGGCCGTGAGCTCTGGGTTTGGCTGGGAGACCCAATCAAAATATGAGAAAGACTACACCAACACGGATCTATGCATGGCACACGCACATACACTTACACGTATGTGAACACAAGCACATGGAAAGGGGGAAAGGAAAATGTTCATTCTCATAGGGTGTGAGTATAAGACAGAGATACAGAAGTGAAAGATACAATCCCATGTTTAAAACAATCACAATGGTTTTTTAGAAAGGCAGGGAAATTGCTTTGCATTAAAACCCCTTTTGGTATCTATGGATAAACTCTAAACTCCTTTAAATTCTGGGCCAGTGAGATGGCACTTGCCACTCAAGACTGGTTACTAGAGTTCAATCCCTGGAGTTCATATAAAGATGGTAAGAGAAAGCCAACTCCATGAAGTTGTCCGTCGGCCTCCTCCTGCTTGCAATGGCATATACCCTCCCAACCTCAATAAATAAATAAATACATTTAAAAAAAGAACATTAAAATCTTTGGTAGCTATACATCTGATATAGAATTAATATCCAGAAAATACAAAGAACTAAAAAAACTAAACAAGAAGTCAAACAAAACAATCAATACATGTGTTAAGTCAGTATAGTTATCAAAAGATGAAATGTACATGTCCAATAAACATGAAAAAAATGTTCAGCCATCAGAAGAATGTGAATTAAAACTACACTGAGGGCTGGAGAGATCCGTACCTGCCTTGCAAACCTGAGGATCTGAATGTCATACCCAGAACCACTTAAAGAGTTTGATGTGATGGACTCGCTTGAAATCCCAGTGCTGGGAAGACAGACATATAGACACAGGCAGATCTCTGGGCTCTCTGATCAGCCACCCTAGCCTTCTTGATGAGTTCCAGATAATTAAGAGACCCTGCCTAAAAAAACCAAATTTATGTCTGAGGGTTAGTCCATGGCTCCCACATGTACAAGAACACACAGCAACACACATATGCACATATGCACCCACACCCAGTTTTGAGATTTCCAAGTGTGTGCACACACCTCCCCCCAAAATACACCTATGTTGAGATTCCATTTATCTCAGTCATAATGCCTGTCATTAAGAAAACAAATAAATATTGATGAGGATATGGACAAAGGGTTCCCGATACAATGCTGGAGAGAAGTCAATTAGTCCAGCCACGATGTAAATCAGTATGAAGACCATTTAAAAACTAAATATAGACCTACCGTATGACCCAGCTCCCCCACTCCTACGTATCTACCAGAGGATGCCCAGTGAGCATCACAGAGATATTAGCAGAGGGATGCTATCACAACACTATTCAGTTATGAAGCCAGGGAAACAGCCAAGCTGTTTGTCAGCAGAGGAATGGGTAAAGAGACAGTGGTATATATTACAATGGAAATTTTTTCAGTCATTAAAGAAGACTGGAGTGATGTCATGTACAGGAAAATGGACACAACTGGAGGAATTATAGAGTGAATTAAATCAGTGTCAGAGAGACACATATTGAACATTTTTTCTCACTTTTGCATTTCAGGTTTTTATAGCGGCATAGATTCATAAAGGTTTTGATGTAGGAGGGTCATATGTCTATGTGTTACTTTCATTGGTTAATAAAGAA